>VOMN01007278.1:0-12643 GCA_014899125.1 Orchestia grillus
CAATAACTGTTCAGACGCTGGCGCTAACGAGCGTTGGAGGTAGGGACTAGCGTTTTGCTCACTGCATACACTATGCTAGTCGTGCTAGTGCTGGTCGCTCAAGTGCTAGTTTTGGTGTTGCTACTGCTAGTTCTCGTGCTGGTTCCAGTGCTAGAGCTAGTTCTGATGTTGGTGCTAGTGTTAGTGATACTTGTCTTAGTTCTGGGGGTGCTAGCGCTAGTTTTGGTGGAGCCAGTGTTACTTCAGGGGGTGGGGTTGCTAGTTCTGGAGGCACTTGTGCTGGTTCTGATAGTGCTAGTGATAGTTCTGGTATTGATAGTCCTAATTCTAGTGCTGGTGCTAGTGCTCGTGCACGGTTGTCCTTGAGTTAGTGCTTGTTCTGATGCAACTGCTGGTGCTAGTGCTAGTCCGTTACTAGGCTCCATGACTGCTACATTTCGCGAAGCTGGTACCTAATAGGTACCAGCAAGCAGTCAAGGAGCGTACCAGCGACCGCAAAAAAGTACTAACACTTTGTACGAAAATCAGGCAACCCCAAGAGTCCCCCATTTGAGCTAGGATGGCTGCCTTGTAGAGGCAGGGAGATCTTGCGTTCGCAGCGAATTTCATTAGCGCCCTGGTATTATTCTCCCCTGATTTGGGTGCCGTCATAACGCCGTGTTGATCACCATGTTTACTGGGACGAACGCCCTGCAAGCCTCGGTTGTTTTCCAGTCCCTCAAAATCGGCGCTTTGTCGCTACGTACCCCGTACAAAGTTCCATCCTAGGGTACGTAGAGCTCATGGCTGTGATAAAGGGAGATTACTATTCCCCCCCAATGACTATGCTTGGTTTTAAGCAGTCAATTTGTCAAATATATTCTGTATATTTAGGATGGAATTTCGTTGATTTCAATCTGCAAAGGCCAGCTCTACGAAAACTAACGGAAATTTTCGCCCGTTATGGCAACTATCGCATAAGCTAAAAAAAAATCAACTGACATTCACCACATTCCCACGCTACAGTTAGGCTAAGTAGTGAAGCTTTTTTTAAACTTTCCGACCGATTAACTCTCGAAAAGTACGCTCAAAAATCGAAAAGAATTAACTTGCAATAAATACGAGATAATCATCCTACTATTACGCCCCGCCCCAATTTTACTTCAAACTATTTGGGGAGTTTTTGAACGTAAAAAGTGGCCTTTCTTTAGACGCACCTTAGTTACGTGTCGAGACTTGAGTAATTACTTCAGTAAACGGATTTATCATCACTAGAAGGGCGGCTTGGTCAACACGAACCCTCCGTTCTCATGCCTCCGATGGAATTAAGATAGTATTCTCACGTCAAATGGTTGGTGTTGTCTTGCTGAATTAATGAATCAGAATCTGAATAAAGTTTTCTAAGACGGTGAAAGCATAGAAACTATGCGGCAAACTATGGATCAGTAGAATAGGTAATGTATAAGCAGTATCTTCGTCTTGCAGTGTAGCACAATAATCCCTCAGCACAACTCCGTCTCCCCAGCACAACTCCGTCTCCCCAGCACAACTCCGTCTCCCTAGCACAACTCCGTCTCCCCAGCACAACTCCGTCTCCCCCGTATAGCTCCATCGCCTCCTAGTATAAATCCATCATCTCGCAATCCAACCTAATACCATCCATTACAAAAAAATGTCTGTAATGAAGCGACATTGAAAAATTTAATGACGCGACAATTTTTTGAGACGAATAACAACCCTGACTTCAGTCTACACTGACGCACGACATCGTACGGGAGAGCGTGTGTGTGTCTCAGGGTGCACGAAAAAAGGAAAAGAGTATGAGAGAGTGTCGCGACGGCACAGAGGAACGGTGGTGGTCTTCACAAATACCAGTGGCCAGGGCACGGTAACTTTACAAATACCAGTGACCAGGGCACGATAACTCCATATTGTAACTTGAAAAATACCAGCGACCAGGGCGTGGTAACTTCATACGGTAACTTTGCAAACACCAGTGACCAGGGCACGGTTACGTTACAAATACCAGCGACCAGGGCGTAGTAACTTCATACGGTAACTTTACAAATACCAGCAACCAGGGCACGGTAACTTTACAAATACCAGCAACCAGGGCACGGTAACATGGACTCTCCAAGGTTTGTTTCTATGCCGTCAGGTGGTGGTCTTGCATCGATGTAGAACGCAGTTAAGTGGTATTGTATACCTGTATATGAAACACAGTCATGAAGCCTCATATATACTACATATATACTATAATTTAAGGTCAAGGAATCCTGTATCTACTCGTATATACAAGGTCACTGGATAAAAAAATAGTCACCGGCTACTAACATGGAGTAAGACCGCCAAGAGCACGAATAATGGCAGCAATTTTGTGTGACATTGTGTCTACAAGTTTCTTACTACTGTACACCTGGTCAATTTTAACCGCTCTTCCATCAAATGATTTTGTAGTTCAGCCACAGTACGTGGACGGATCTTCTCGAAGTTTAACCTTTCGTTGTAGGTGGTCCCATAAATTTTCTAGTGGGTTCATGTCTGAGGACTTAGATGGTCAATCTAAATGCCCGATATATCGTCAATGACTGTCATACCAATTAATGAGAATTCTAACCCGATGCACCCTACAGTTTCATCCTGAAAGATGGGCAAAACAACATGCCTTTCTGATCTTAGTTATTGTGCAAATGACAAAACTTTGTTACACAGCAGCCCAATGTAGTCATGATGGTCCATTTTCAAGGACCCCTCGACTAAAGGACCCCACCTGTGTGGTTGAAACAGACTCAGATATACGACCCTCCTCTTCCTCCATGAAAAACTTTAGAATACATACATGTGACTCATTTTTTGTCCTAGGAGCTTATGCACATGATGCAGTCAAGTGTCCTGTATATAATCGTGTACCAAAGATAGTCGGGAAGAGGAGTGACATTTGTAGTAAATACAGTCATGTTGTCATATCAACAGAAAAGTACACACAGGAATTTGGTTAGGAAGAAATGAAACTGGAATAAATAAGTTTCCCATTCGAAATTCAAGTTGGTCACGATGAACATAAAAATTCTTCATCCACCACATACTAGCTTATCAATCAATTATTCAATGGTAAAATTACACGGAGGACATACCGTAATTGGAGAAGTGAAATTGAAGTCAGTCAGACTTGGAGACTCGATGGAACAAAACACAACTCCCACAGGGCCGCCTGAGAGAGCCGTCCATCCCCTGCAACAGAGGGAGGCGTCGGTGCCACAAACGTCCAAAGAACTTGTAATAACATAAACGCCTCGACTTGTGTCTCTGCCTGTAGCCTACGGGAAACAGAATACGGTGTGCAAAATATGTGCAAAAGTCTGGGGCGTCATAACGCGGCATATGAAAAGTTGTCGCAATTTAAACACATGGAGAGTTGCTTCGAGTTATAGGTATAAAGAATTGTTAGCATTTCTAATTGCCCCACAGTGAAGGGCTGTAAACAGTGCAGGGAAAACGAATGTCCCACATTTCAGTAATGTCAGAATAAGTTATCTAACGGATATACGCGTAAAAAATCGTCTAAATTACGCACAACGTAACAAAGATTTCATTGCAGAAGGTACTCTTCGACGCAGTCCACCTCGTTAGATCCCTTCATGCGGACACGCTCAAAAGGCCGTTATGTCCGACTTCTCTTCCCCCTAAAAAAACTCCTGATGACTAGAAGACTCGTACTCCTGCAATTTCTTGAAAAACAAATGTCGCATTCTTTGTTTACTTACTTAAAAAACAAAAATAGTTCAAAAAAAATCTATTCAATTTCAGCGAGTCCTGCGCTATCAACAACTTATAAAACGGATGAAAATAAATCGTCTGCAGAATATCAAACAATGTTTAATTCCCATCGCGCAAGTACCGAAGCAGCCCCTCGCCATGGCGTTCGCTAGCCTATATAAGAAAGGCTTGATTAATGGGATTCTCGTAATCATTAACGAGAACAGTTCTCTACGTTCATGTTCGAACAAAACAAACACCACAAATTTCAGTCCTGGAGACAGGCTCTGTGAGTCCTGTTCTCACGATGACCATCTCCCGCAGCTGTTATGACATTTGCTTTGCATGCATGAAATCGCACAATTTCAGACCCTAAGACATTCTCGAAGAGTCCTGCAGCTGCAACAGCCCCCTTGCCTTGCCTAGAGGACAGTTGTTATGAGCTTTACTGCCTGAGCGTCCACGTATTCCGCCAGGCCTTGGAATTGCGACGTTTGTAACTCGAAGGAGCTCCAGAAGCGCCGGTTTGTTCCAAGATTTAGAGTCGTGTTAAGAGAGGCAGAGACCGAAGCTCTGCGTCGTAAATAAATGTCAATGGACCAATGCTGGCAAACCCTCAGACTTGGATGAAGACATTAACCACTCCTGGGATTATAGGTCGAGTAGGGCAACTCTCGATCAGGTACCTCAAGTCAGGCAAGAGCAAAGTCTGAAGATATTTGTGTCCGGTCCCTGAGCGCGAGAATGCCTCGCTACGGCTCACCCGGACACAAATCGTCTTGCGGGCAACTGAAATGGGCCATTAAAGACTTGGGCAGACGTTAATGATTATAAGAGGCTGCATTGCTGATCATTACGATGATCGTGGAATGATCTTACGGAAATGGTCGCATCATAATCAGAAGGAGCGTCCTAGGGCGTAAATTGAGAGCTCTTCTTTGGATTTGAAGCTTGCAACACAAGCTAGGAAAACCTGCAGAAAAAGATGGTTTCTGAACACAAGCTAGGGAAATCTGTCCAAAAAGATGGTTTCTGAACACAAGCTAGGGAAATCTGTCCAAAAAGATGGTTTCTGAANATCTCTAGAAAAGAAAAGTTTTCTGAACACATGCTAGGAAAATCTGTAGATATAGATGTTTTCTGATCACAAACTAGGGAAATTTTGAAAGAAAATACTATGGGCTTCTGTTGTTTGCCAGTATGTTCGCTCGGAAATTTGCACGAAAAATTCAAATTAAAAAAATGTTTTTCAAATCTCTATCACGAATTTCCAGGTATCCCTCATTCAAAAACACGTCATCGCAATTGTTTCATTGAAGAATAAGGCGTGTGCAGCCTTCACAGCTATTGATGTATACTTTTCACGCTAATTTTGTAGTGTTGTATATTAGAATGGATATTTAGATATTCCCGCTCTACCGTTAATTTTATAGTGTTGTATATTCGAATGGATATTCCCGCTCTACCGTTAATTTTGTAGTGTTGTATATTCGAAAGGATATTCCCGCTCTACCGTCAATTTTATAGTTTTGTATTTCCGAATGGATATTCCTGCTCTACCGTTAATTGTATAGTGTCGTATATTCGAATGGATATTTAGGTATTCCCGCTCTACCGCTATAAACTTTCACGACTCGTAAGGCCCAAGGAACACCACCGCGCCCGCATTACGTAGCGTACGTGCATGTGCCCTGTCTTCGCTACGAAACTTTACGTGTGTATATATATGTGTGTAGGTGTCCTGTACGTGTGTATGTGTGGGTACCCTTCGTACGCGTGTATGTGCCCTGTCTTCGGTACGAAAATTAGAAAAAAACGCGCCGAAAAAACATTAAATTTCACTGCATTAGAAACACTGGAGTGAAAATAGGCTGAGAAACAAAAATTCGTGATGAGTAACATTTGCTCGCTGTTATTGTTCCCTTTTATTGGAGCCAGTCAACGCGGAGCAGAGGCCCAACGCCTAAACCTCGTTCCAAAAGATTCAATTTTGAGTGTGCAATTTGCTGTGAATATGAGAGGCTTTCACGTTGTTTTGTACCTACCGCAATGCATGATTATTTATGGGGTTGCGATTGAAGTGACGAATATGTCTCATTTTTACATCCAAAGGGTAAGTTATTCAAGTTAATAAATGTGAGTCACCTTATTGTTTTGGCATGAACTTTTGGCCGGTCTGAATTTTTTTCGGTCAAAGAATTGGGTGGTCTATGTAACAACAGGTCCACACAACTACAGGTGCACAAAACAACAGGTGCACACAACAACAGGTGCACACAACAACAGGTGCACACAACAACAGGTCCACACAACAACAGGTCCACACAACAACAGGACCTCGCATAATATGCTGTGTAAGCAAACTGCAATGGCAAGTACATCATGTAATAAACTCGTGTTTACCAGACTCAAAAGACCTGAGATTCCTCTCTCTGCAAAGAAGTTCATTCCGAGGCATCTTTGTGAAAAAAATTTTTTGTAATATAACTACAAATGGAAAAAGAGATCAGGTTGCTGTAAAATTTGAAAGCTGATTTAATTTACGGATAAATTTGAGTTTTAAATTTGTTTTATTTCCTCACGCATTGCAATTTTATAAAAACAATCTCTTCAGAAGAGGCCCTTTCTTCCTGCCCCCTGCACTCTCCCATCTCCGTGCACGGGGCTGGCAAAGAAGCTCGCGATATTATAGAGCTATGAGCGAGTGAGCTACTAAATACTGGACTGGAGCAGATTGGTAATATATTAATTACGTATTAAACGTGGTATAGGGACCAGGAAAAATATACAAAACATGTGCGTACATACTGACCAGTACAATAAAATACAATAGAGGGATAAATTTCTAAATTTTCCAAAGATGATAAATTCCTATACCGTGTATTTATTTTTTTATTTTTTGGACTGTACAGCTCCACGGCACTCTAAAGTAGCAAAACTTCACCCTGAAATAGCAAAACTTCACCCTGAAGTAGCGAAACTTTACCCTGGAGCAGCAAAACTTTACCCTGAAGTAGCAAAACTTTACCCTGAAGTAGAAAAATTTTACCCTGAAGTAACAAAACTTTACCCTGAAGTAGCAAAACTTTACCCTGAAACAGCAAAACTTTACCCTGAAACAGCAAAACTTTACCCTGCAGTAGCAAAACTTCACCAGAAAGAGCAAAAGTTTAACTTGAAGTAGTAAAACTTTAACCAGAAAAAGCGAAACTTCAATAAGAAGTAGCGAAAATTCACACAGAAAGAGCAAAACTTTAATCTGAAGTAGCAAAACTTCACCCAGAAAAACCAAAACTTTACCCAGAAAATAGCAAAACTTTTCAAGGAAATTGCAAAAGATCTTCTCAAAACAGCAATACTTCCTCCGTGAAAGAGCAAAGCTCCAGGCTGAAATATGCCATCGCCACCTGAAACTGATATTTCAGTTTCAGCTTTCTGCGCAGCTGTGCAGGGCGGACAGCAGCCACACCGTCGGGAATTGGTGCCCTCGGGTAACTCGAATCTGAAGTCAATCGCTGGCATTGACATTTCTATTTGATTTCTTCGACGTCGTTGAAAAAACATCCGTGCTTTTGCAGTTATTCACAGAACGGAAACTCGGTTCATGTTGCCAAACGGATAAAAAGAAGTTGTCTGATTCCGTCAACAGTATAAGTTTTCCGAATTAATCTACCTATGATATAGTTACGGACTACGACATAAACGTGATGGTGTTCACGACTTAGTTTATCCGACCTGCTCCATTTCATCGTCTAGTCACTCTAGCTCTAGAACACATAAACGATTTGTTTCAAAACAGTTGATTTTCAGTATAAAAAATTGAAGGCAAAAAATATGAAGCCAGTTAAGAAATTTTCGCTTGCGTTTTATGGAACGAATAATTTTGGAATTCAATCATACAAAAATATTTTCGAGGGCGGTAAAGCCAGGAGTTTGTGTTCGAAGAACTTTAGTATCTGACTTACAAAAAATTAATCCTAGATTAATCCTTTACTGTGTTTTGAATGCGACTCGTCAATGAAAGAAAGGCTCCATATACCAGCACAACCTACACCTACGTTCAAATGAGAAACCATTCTTTTTCCTGTGTCACGCGCTAGGTAAACTAACAGACCAAAAGCCCCACTGGGGACCATGCAGTGACTGCACGTTGGCGCACACTGCAGGACGTGTCGACCGCCAGTTCCCTCGTACGTGGGTGATAAAAAATCGACAAATTTCTGACCGCTTGATGATGACTTCTGGCGTGTTTGCTGCGGGTGCCGCCGCCAACTTCCCATCAAAGGGCCAGGATTATCTCTTTTTAGGCTTCGGCCTGAGCCTAAAAAATCCGCGTCTCTGCCTCACGGTCACGATCAGCTGAGCGCTGCTCCTCAGGCCCATCTGATGAGGGCCATCTGCAGCAGGTGGCATGTCAAGCTATCTGCAGCAGGTGGTAATGCCAAGCTATCTGCAGCAGGTGGTATGTCACACCATCTGTAAGGGTAGTTTGTCAAACCATTTGCAGCAGGTGGCATGCCAAGACATCTGCAGCAGGTGGCCTGTGAAGCTCTCTATAGCTGTGGCCAACAAGTCCGCTGTAATAACGGCGTGTGGCACCATCTACATCAGGTGCCTCGCCAGCAGGAAAGTCGCAAGAAAGTAGTTCTCCCATACGCAGAATTCATAGAAGCATTCGTGCAATTCGAAGCAGCTGACGAAGAATAATTATTGTTTTTAAAAGAAAAATGATACGAGTGACGTAATCGCCGCACAAAAACGAAGTTGTGTCAGAATGGCCGCCCTCAGGTACGGCGTAGGGTGACAACATTCTTTAATTGCGTCCGGGAGAAGCATTGAGGACACCTGGTAGAAGATCGATTACCTGTGCTTTTGGCAAAAAATAACGATTTTCGATAACAAATTGATTCCACCGATTTACTTGAAAATACAAACAAAACCAAATCACCCATTTAGCTCTACAAGATTTAGAAGGGAATCCTCTACAGTGCGTAAGTGCGGGAGCGATGAGCCGGTCAAACTCGTGAGTCAGTTTTTGTCTTGGGAAGCACAGAAACAAAAGCAGGTGGCCGCTCCACCTGCGTCTATCTGAACACAGTCTTAGGCAAGCACTGATATGGGAGAAAAATCATTGACAAGCAAATAGTTTTTCCCCAAGACTCGAGTCGACCACAACTCGGAATTCGTACTGGGTCTGGAAGCGTGTAGGGATCTGTAAACACAGTCGGTCTATGGAGAAAGTCGGCATTTTTGACCATTTTTCGTTGAAGTTATGCTGTCATTTTTCACCACGGTGTAGTATTGTTACAGGAACCGAGACACCAAAAAATTGTGGCAAAAATTTCAAAACGAATTATTTAGCGGCAATACAACCATGCATAATGTACACACACAGTCACACAGAGACACACACACGCGCACACACACACAATCACTCAACGTGTGCACGCGCAAATGTTCTTCCTATCTCGAGACGAAAGATATGAGCAGATGTAACTTTCATTTTATCCAACTTTCGTTTTATCTGTCGCGAGCAACTCTAACTTTGGTGCTGGACGCAATAACAGAACTTGTGTTCCGAGGAGTGACGCAGAGTGCGCTTTCTCTTACTGTCGGTCCGATGTATACAAAGAGCTCTTTAGGCAAGTGTGTGTGAGAATTCAGTGTTCTATTATGCTAAAGATAGCCGGCCCAGCATGCTTCTAGACAATTCTACAGCCTTCGTAATGGTGAACATTCACTATCAAGCTCTTACATCGTTATCGCTGGATGCTTTAAGGGTGATAAAACGCTATGTGTTTTGTTGTTAAATGTTTTTATAATATTATCGATTCACTGTTCGCTTTTATGCTTGACTAATACCACCTTGTCATGTCTGAAATTTTTGAAGAGCCTTTCAAAGTCCTCAAATCTAAAAACGTGTGTCGGCTAGACTCAATTTTTATTTGGTGTTTCTCATACCTCAGTAAAGAAATTTGAATATGACTGAAAAACAACCCTCTTCCTTCGCTGCAAAACACATCAGCAGTGGAAAAACTCGATCGAATATTCAAAGATTTTTATATACTTTTTCAGGGCACTTCTAAATTCGGCTCCAGGGAACAATAAGTCTGACAATAAGTGAATTGAAACTCCTGTTTTACACTCTAATTGTATTTTTCAAAATAAAAAAAGACAATAACAATTAAAATGGAATTGTCACGGTCACAGTAATCTTTCAGCAATTCAATATAAACTTGGGCATACCTGGAGAAGCTGAAGAGTTAATTTTTATAAATTCAGAGTAAGTGAAACTTGAATGTGCAATACCGTAGATTTATTTATCTACGTAATGAAATCAATTTGCTTATTCGAAGCAAAATTACGAAGAATCCGAATCAGTTGATGTTTACATATATTAATATATTTAGATAACAAATTGCACTTTACGACAACTCGAGTGCATAGATAACTAAGTTCCTCAAGCTCATCATATATTAATGATACGTTTCAGATACAGTTTAAACTCCTGTTTTTAAGGTCACCTGATCATCTTTAGCGCCTTTTCATTTAGAAGCAAACTAAAATTAGAAAATAACTGGAGCACAATGGATTCTCTAATTAAGGGTTTTCAACCAAATCTAGCGACCTCTGAGTATCGTTATAGAAGCTTCATATTGTTTTCTTGTTTGCAACACTATTTCTTCCAACACCATTTAATTCCCATTTTTTGCTACTGCTGTTGCCCAGCAAGGTCATAAACATGATAATAATTAATCACGCGTACGGCCTCCGTCATTCACGCTGAATTTACATAAACTTCAAGTCTACCTTACGGATTCCAATGGGTCCCAAGAAGCTTTGATGTTTCGGGTCGTGTTAGACGAGCAAATTCATTTCCCACGATCACGGGAAGTAGTCCGGAAACAATATGAGAGTGCTTACCTGTCAGTCAAGGCATAAGAGCTGCACAAATGCTCATTATCGCGTCAGATGAAGCCTTGCGATGAAGTCAGCTTGAAAACTTTGAAGCTGGCGCTGCTCAATTTGAGATGACCACTTGACTGCGTGCAAAGATCGCTGTAGTCGGAGATAAAAGGGTTCTGGAGGTATTGTTCCCACTACAGCTCATTAAAACAAGCTTCTAGGACAAACTTGAGAGATTGTATTCATTGAAGAGGCTGTGTATGTAGAATCCCTTGGACTTTGAACTGCAGTGTTCAGTGTGTAAAATTTTCGTTGTCTTCCCTCATGCAGTTGTCTCGTGGAGCCTTTCGCGAAAATTTCAATATATTTTACAGTATTTTTAAGAAGCAGAGTCATTATTTTGCTAATTAAGCTTGTAGGATTTTGTACAAATCTAACTCAAAAGAATTCCTCCACATGATCAAAGCTAGTGCAGTTACCCAGTGAAACATAACCTCATTTTATTTTCTTTCAAAAGCTTTCATAAAAAATGGCATTTTGCGGATAAACTGTGTTAATATCAGTTTATATGATGCTCCACGTTGCAAATAATTCCAAACCATGCTGAGATTTTTAAAATTAGAGTTAGTGTACCACAATGAATCTCTTTGCTACATAGAATAGTGGTAATAATAATTTGATGATTTTCATACTACTTTTTTTCGGAGGTCAGTATCGATTTGCTACGCAAAAACAGCGCTACATTATTATTTCATTATTTTAACGTAAACGTCTTATGACGAGACACATCTTCTACTCGTGATTGTATGCGTGCAATTCATTTCATATGAAAAAAGCCCATAACAAGAGTTTGAAATATGCGGCAAAAGGACGCAGAATACAAATCCGACACAAACCACACACGGATCTCGTGTTCAAATGCTTATCGTTTGAAAACATTTCAAATGGCCTTTTAAGTCTTTTGAAACTTTCTCATCGCAGGTATGATTTGCATAACATTTTTCATCATAGAGAATGGGGAAGTTGACGAATAATTATCTGAAAGCCTTCATACGGCCAGTACTTCAAGTTTCAGATCTATATTCCCTCAACATTCATTCACGAAATCAGAAGATTTTCACTTAAACTTACAAAGCTTAAGTTTTCTTTTTACGATTTAGTTTTAATCAAAACATTCAGTATAAAGTCATTAATACGACACTATGCTGTTTGCTGGAGGGGCCGGAAGGCGATGATAATGGCTCACGGCTGTTATAATGATAATGGCTCACGGCTGTTAAAATGATAATGGCTCACGGCTGTTATAATGATAATGGCTCACGGCTGTAATAATAATAGCTCTTGTCTGTAATAATAATAGCTCACGGCTGCTATATTGATAATGGCTCACGGTTGTTATAATGATAATGGCTCACGGCTGTTACATGGGTATCTAATTACGGTTTCGAATGCATGTAATTTACGCCATCAAGTACAACATGGCAGTCTCACAGCAGGCAGGAAAGCACAGACATGTATAACGTCTCAGAGAAATTCAAAGCTCAGTTGAAAACATCGGTAATTCATTAAATACCAAGTCGATTTTAGCTCTCAAATAGTTTCGTTAAATCCATACCTCAAGCTGTATTCAGTATCTTGTATGCAGTATACTGTATTCAGTATGCTGATTTCAGAATGCTGTATTCAGAATGCTACATTTAGTATGCCACATTCAGTATGCCAAATCCAGTATGCTGCATTCAGTATTCTTTATTCAGTGCGCTGTATTCCGTATGCTGTATTCAGAATACTGTATTTAGAATGCTGCACTCAGTGCGCTGTACTTAGTATACTGCACTCAGTGAGCTGTATTCAGAATGCTGTATGTAGAATGCTGCATTCTGTATGCTGTATTCAGAATGCTGCATTCAGAACGCTGTATTCACTTTCTTCTCCTACTGTAGCTTAATGAGTATGAGTAGCAGTAGTGTAAGCAGCGCTTCAGCAACTCAAGACTATGTCG
>VOMN01007279.1:0-21220 GCA_014899125.1 Orchestia grillus
ATTGAGAATCAGGGAGGCCATTTTGAGTATTTGCTATAACTACTTAAATTTTGAAGATATTTTCTATTATGTGGTTTTATTTCATCTTTTTAATTGTTCTACTTTTTGAGTTATAAGCGTTTAGTTTCCTCCCTCTTTTTTGTGTCACCCTGTACGTCAGCATTTGATTTATTACTGTCACTGCGGCACAACTGCTGAAGCAGTTGGGCTACCCTAGCAGATTTTTTATAATATGTACGGACTGTGAGAGCCTCGCAACGCGTGGATGAAGCAACTCCTCACAAGTGTGATTTAAGTTTTCAAACAATGATCTTTTCGCATTATTATTACGAGACCAGGAAATTACAAGAAGCTCGCGCTAAGAAGCCTGGAATGAAGTCCTCACGGCATGACACTCCTGTTCATTTTTAACTATAATCATGATTTATCATAACGTGGAGATTTTCATATATTTCGATACTTCGATGTCTCTTTTATGCGTAATAAACCTTCATTATATATGAAATCTTTCAATATGTTCAATTGCTAACTCACGAGTATGTGGCCACCTGACGCAAGGTTGCAGTCGATTGTTTCATTTTCAGCAGAAACGTCAATGTTTGGAATACCAGTTTAATTAATTAGTAAACAATATTTTCTGATTATTATCAGAAAATCCCTTGAAATACTGATTGAACTTTCCTGTTGTCGGCAGATTGGTGGGTGTTTCATTTTTTCTGTCATTTTCTCAAAATAGGCATATTACATAGTCTAAACACTTATTCTTAAACTTTAATAACGGAAAAAATAATACAGACGTAAGCCTGGAATTTCCTGTGTTGTGTGTTAATGTAGTTGCCATTATGTTCAAGTCAGAGAGGCTAGCTACATGTTTTACATTTTCAGTTGGAATGTTTGTAATGTGATCTCCCTTGAAATTTCTGAGGAAAACGTTAATATCACAAAAAAAATCTAAATTCTTGACACATTGAAATAGCTAAGCATAATTTTATACAGCTTTGCTTGAGAAACCTCGTACAGGAGACGAAAATGTTCAGTGATAGTTCAACAGCAGGTATTAAATTCAAAAAGTTATTACTTTTTTGCATTTTTTGTCGTTTCCATACCAGCGGTAGGATTTAGAGGCAAAAATTTCTTTTGTGACCATTTCTTCAGGTCGACTTTTAAAATGGAGATAAAACGTAGGTTGAGGTGGATAGCGGTCTTTTAACCTAATGCAGTCTAACCCTGACTGGAAAGTTGTAAGTTTTTTTATTTTGTTTGCTGTGCAGAATTCAGAAAATGTCCTGTACATTTTCCCAGATTTTTGCCACACGGAGTTTCTGCCGCGGAGGGAGTCTAAAATTTGCATCATAATCCTCGTGTTCGTAAACACCAGAAGATATCCACTCATCTGCCGAGGCTTCACCGGTGCGGGGCACTCGCGGCTCGTCTGAGAGACCTATGCTCTGAAATTATATAATGAATGATAAGAATGAATAAGACATTTTTAGAACTGTGAAAAAATATCGTGAAAAATATCGTAAAATCATAAGGTAAAAGTAACAGACTTAACAACGTAAGACAATTTTCCTGGACTGTCATCCTTTAAAAACACAGTGACGATGCTTGAGATTTCTTTTTCTTGCATGATTGAATATTTTAAGATTAAATGCGGGCAAAGAACCTCATAACTTAGGGCAATTCGAAAGTCAGACGATCAGGTTACATAATATTGGCAAGCATTTGATGATATAACTTTAACATCTTGACGATTGAATAATTAATGAAGCTTGAAAGCACATTAATTGGAACACGTGACGATGAATACAAAGCATACAAATTACTGTGTTTCCTTGTTCCGCTTGGTCATGATGTAAAATAAAAAACCAGTAGATGACAGTAATAATTCCTATCTTATTGAAGTGCACTCAACTTTGTTGAACACTTCTACAGTTGCTGCTACAGTTGCTGCATGCGCTCGATTTTATGCCACTATATAATTATAGCCCTGTACGGCTTACTTGGTTGGTCCGTCCATCCGTCTCTCTGTTACGATGTTAAGGATTTAGATAGGAGAAAATTCCCGGGCCCGTATTTCTAACTAATCAGTGAAACTGTCTGAGGAGGCAGTCCGTATTAGTAATACTGCAACTGTAAATAACAATATTTTATGCCCAATTTACGGCAGATAAGAGGGCTTTTTGAGAAATCAAAATCATTTGTCCCGCTTTTAGGGTGGAGCACGTCTACTTGTGCTTGAATATTAACGACCCTGGCCCTTTGTTTTTTTCTGAAGATACTTATTAGCTAGACTGTAGTCAACAGTACTTGGTGTCTTGATGTTTATACGTTCTTCTTCCAAGGGAGGGTATACGTGTGAATGCATGTATTAGAAATAATTGAACTGAAGGCCACCATTTCAAATGAATGAATTTTTCATTTCTTCAATGATCCTTCCGATCCTTCCGATGGATCATATTTCTTCAATAAGCGACTTGTCCTTAACATATGTTCACTTCGATGCACTATATTAATGATGCTAATACGATACCTAGTGTTAACGATGCGTATAGTCAGAGTAGGTCTTCGCGACTCGAATATCAGGCGGTTTTCGTACATGATATTCAGACAAAATCAAGTTTGTGTAATTATGCACGAAATATAATACTAGGGGCATTGCTCAATTCTCTAGCTGAAACTTTTTTGCTGCCGCACGCAACACAAAGTCTGCTGCAGCTTATACTTCAAGAGACTGATTATGCTTGTTTCCTAACAGTATATGTGCACGCCTTCCATTCGACCGAAGAAGGAATCAATTAGTTTAACAGATATTCATTCAGTGATAGAAAGAACAGGCAGTCAGGCTCTTAACTAGTTGGCTTCATATGTGGACTTGAGGCTCCCATGCTGGTGAGTGCTGCACACGACTGATGCAGTACCCCAGATTGATGTAATCGGAAGCGCTGTTTGTGTCAAAGCAACAACTACCAAAGCATAACCTTCAGGTCCGCCTTCAATTCCATTTCCTAGTTTTCCATTATCGCTCCACTGACCAAAAGCTTGATTTATTTGCCGAGCCTGTTGTCTATTTTTATGTTCATTACATCATGTACATACAGTAGCTATTTCAGGTGCATTTTAAAACACAATCGCTGATAAAATGAGTTACGATTCTTTTAACTAAAGTAGAATAAAATGGCATGATGTCTGCTATGCTGCAATGAAAGTTAGAAAATAAATTCCCATTCGTGTTTACGCAGAGCATTTAGCGAGGCCGTATCCTGCCATCGAAAACCCTATCTTCACTGTCAAAAATCCTACCCTAGCTCTCAGAAACCCTACTTTCGCTATTAAATGCCTTACCCTCGCTATCAGAGACCGTCTCTCGATATCAGACCCCTTACCCTCGCTATCAGAGACCCTACCCTCGTAATCGAAAACCCTCTCTCGCTATCAGAGACCCTTAACCCTTGCTATCAGAGACCCTACCCTCGCAATCAAAAACCCTCTCTCAATATCAGAGACCCTAACCTCTCTCACAAAAACCCTTCCTCCGTTACCAAAGACCCTTCCCCTGCCTCGTGAGTGAGTCTTACCCCGTTTACAGAGTCAGGCTTCCAAAATTGAAACCCGGGATGGAGCTGCCCGCTCGTTTGTGCTGCTGAAGCTGCGGTTAACACTTTCGTTATATGAATTATTCAGCTCATTTGATCTCTTTACCGCAGCGCTGTACTGGTCACTATTTGTGAAGTAGGCGTACGTAGAGCATCTCACCTTCCCTCACTGATGTTTTGCAACACGAAAGGCGTGTGAGAGATACTTTCGTCCCATCCACTAATAGACAGACAGCTCTATTTGAAATCCATACTCGTGTGCCAGTGTTCAGAACTCAATATGCTCGTGGTTGTGCAGTATAATTTTAAAACACCTGCCTTAGCGAATAAGTATCACGAATTTACCCACACTTATGATAATCGTCAGGCTTAAGCATTGCTGCAGCCTCGAATCAGGAGAACTGGTTAGTTACGTGAAATGTATTACTGTTTTAAAGTTTATTAGCTCTTTTCGCATAATGGAAATATCCGAGCAGCGGACATGGGGCCTACTCAGACAATTATACACAGACTCAAATTTCACAACGCGCTCTGAAGTTTGCCGTAAACATGTACTCCAAAATCTGGACCCTCGAATTTCCATCTCTCTAAGTCCTTCAGTGCATAAGAAAATCTCTGTCTAATTTTTTCACTAGCGAGCTTATAATTATCAATAAGTTTTACCTCCGGAGCATTTTTATCAATTATCTTATAAATTTATCAATGGGGTGGCGAAAAAGTTAAACTAAAGTCGTTGAAGATACAGAAAAAATGAATGCATGAACTTGGCTTGTTATCATTCCGAGTGATTAAAGAAGGAAACCCAGCGAAATGGAGGTGACGTCGTAGATCGAAAAGAATAAAATCATCGACAGAAGTTTGCACATCATTTGATTTTTGAATGCATCGTTTTAATACGCTTCATTATTGTTGTAATCAATAGGGTGGGATAAATTTTAAAATGCATTATAAATGCCATATTCGGACTTGTATATAAAAAATTCATGGTAGAATGACTTCAATGAGCTTGATCCTAAAAATAAATAAATAAACGAAATAAATAGCATTTAACTAAAAGTTTAAAGGCTGATAGTTCCTGAGTAATTAATTATTGAGTACGTTGCTGTGTACTAGCTACATTGCGATAAGGGTTACAATGGTCAAAATATTACACTTTTTGTCAGCTGCACTTTCTAGTACAATAAATTCGCTTAGCTGAGTTAGTGGGATATGCTTTAAATCAAAGGCAATATTCAATTGAATTTAGATTTTTCTTTTTTTAACCGTCCTGTTCATGTAATACAGATGAAACATCAACGTTTTTTGGTGGAGTTATACTGCATTAAACTTACTAAGGTTCTACATCGCCTAATTCCTTTGAAAATTTAACGAACATTGTTGCAGCTTAATGTTTATATGTACTGTTTTAACAGATACAGGGTCATGACATAAGTAGCTAGCTGAGGCTAAGTGCTTATGCTATAGCTGCGCTGAGGCAACCTAACGGGGCTCCCCAGGGGACAGTAAGCCGTTCATTCTGTTGCGGCCCCAAAGTTTATTATTTCACTGGAGACAAATTGAAAATGAAACCATGGCGAAGCGATGCACATAGCATACGGTAGATATGCTTCTCGAAATTTTTACACTGATTTGCTATTTGTTGTTCTTATTACGGTTTGAAATTGTTCAGCAGTCGTTTCGCTACACAGCAATTTGGTGTTAGCAATTTATATTAACACAGCAATCCATATTAACAATGGGTCAATTTATAAAAAATTTCTATGAATTTAAAATATTGTTAGACAATTTTCACTAAATTTTCTTGTAATTGTGGCGACTGAAACTTGGCTGAATGGTAATATTTGCTGTAAAATTGACTGATGTAGAGCGGACCACTCGCTGATGTTCCACTTACACGCAGTTTTGATTTTTTGCCATGCGGTTGACTTTCCATTGAACTCGAAGGAATATCTCGTTTTTATGTTCCAAGACTTGAATTTAAATGAATAAAATTTAGCACGGAAATTGGAAATAATTGGGTTCAGTGCCAACATTTTGAAATGGTTCCAGTGTTGCCTTAAAGGTCAAAAACAAATTTTTGAAGCCTCTGTATGTCCGGGTTCAGTAAGATACAATGTGGCGCACCACAGGGATCAATTATGGGCCTCTTCTATTTTTTTATATGCATGGAGATGTCAGTAGACCATCTGAATTTAATTCAGACGATTTCTGATTCTGACGATACCACGCATTTGTGGAAGGAGCTGATCCCTCTGTCTTAGGTGACTTACTTAACGCTCCATGGTCCGTTATAAATAGACTTGTTGCTATAGACTTTCCCTGTATATAAAAAAATTCCATATCTGGTATTCTCTAACAGAGATAAGTCTGTACTTCAGCAAATTTCTATTTGTAATACACCCATGCCACTTGACAGCGAGTCCAAATTTATGGGCCTCTGCCTGGATGACCGGCTGTCTTTTACTGATCATATAAGTAGTATTTGCATGAAAGTAGGCGGTCTGTTGGCTTGATGCGCACCCTGGCCCAAGTTGTACCGTCTTATTTTTACAGGAAATTATATTTTTTCGCGTCTATCCATACTTTGCACGAAGGGTTGTGGTCTGGGGAAGCTCCAGCGTGACCGTGCTATCGAGGCTCCGAAGGTTGCTATCGGAGCTGTAAGGATGATGTGTCTAGAAGTTAAAACCTAAATTAATCAAGCAGTGCACTGGAATTTAAAATTGATACCGTAAGAACAAATATTCGAATATTTTGTACTTGAAACCCTTTTCAGGTATGTAAGGGGGTAATCGCCTTTAATTATTTTACTCCAAAATCTCGGGATGTATGAGCTGTGCACTATCATAGCAAAAGGTCCTGCGAGAGGAATAACTTGAACTTGTCCATCATGCCTCTCAGCTCATGCATATATTCATTCTTATTTCAGTCTGTCAAGTATTGGAATGCATAACCGCTGGCAGTAAAAAGGTCTCCAAATATCCACGCCTTCAAGCATGAACTAAAGAAGAAAGTCTTTCTTGGAATTCCTCAATTTGATATGCGGTGCTCACGAAGCGTGCTTGCGGTGACTGTAGTTGAATGTACTGCGTTATGTTCCTGTTTTGTGGTTTCTGTGTCTTTCGTTTAAACTATGTCGTTCCTTCCATTTTTAAAGTCTTTTTTACCACGATATCAGTTCTGTTATATCTATTATCTTAATATCCAACGTATAAGCTCATTCCCGTCTGTCCACAGATTTTGTGCTCTTGCGTTCCTTTCTCGCGTCTCTTTCTTGGAGTCCGCGTCAGTCACCTGCGAGTGTCGCCTCCGCGGCTCAGGGACTGCATGCGTCTTCTTATTTTGTGTGGTTTCTTGTGTTCATTAATATTTTCATAAAATTTAATTTCAGCGAGTCATTATCCAGCCAAAAAAATTCTATTTGAGGTATTGTAGTCTCTTATGAAGCTATGGTCCTAGCTCATGAGTCATTATTTTAGACTGACCCGAATTATTCTGCAGAACTAGCTAGGGGCTTGAAAAAGGCATAATCACTTAGCCATTATACGTTTTTGAAACTACGATGTTCGCTCAAGGATTTTATAGTCCACCAGTGTACACGCATCCTGCTTCGCTCTCATTTTTGATGTAACAATTTGAAACAATTTATTACCAAATACTAGTCAAATATTCATGATGACCAGTTTGAGCAGAAACTAATNTAAAAAGTATGTTCGTTTTGTTTTTGTTAGTTCCATGCCATGCTTTCATGCCATGCTTCTATGCCATATTGCGGATAGATGTAAAACTCCTCTTTTCAATAATTATTGTTGTATGATCATATTATTTACTATTGGTCCTCAGCTTACCGAAGAATTATTCTGGCGAAATGTCTTGCTAACTGTATTCCTTCAATATGTTTTGCCAACTGTATTCTTCTACTGATTTTTACTACACTTATTTTTCTCAGATATTTCTCTCAGAAAATTCTTTGTAGATATTTTACTGAACGCGTTCTTCCTCGTATTCTTGTGTTTGTGTTTCTTGACTGCCTTTTTTGGGGTTTTAATGACATACGTGAGATCCGCCTTTCCGCCAATCTTGGACGGACGAGTAGAACAGTAAAATCAAATATTTACAATCGATAGTCGTCAAGCATCTAACCTCATTCGAGCTACGGGCGGCCAAAGCTGGCGTCGTAAGTTTCCCATCGTTACCCCTGCACGAGACAACATGAGCTGATGAGCGCACTTTCAATTTCAGAAACCTATTGAGTTCCAGAAGTAACTTTGACTTCTTTGAACTAATTATTCATCGCCGTCTCCGGCGACGCTGGAAAGCATCGATGATTGCTTCGGGAACCGCAGCCGACGAGGCAGCTTTGGTCGAAGACCGCGAGGAGAGTGCAGCACGTGGCGGCATTAGGCGGCCGCCGTACGGCTAGAATCCTAATGCACCAGCGTCAGGGCCTTCGGCGAAAATATAAAGATCGAATATAGCAAGATTCTTACGAAAGTCCATAGAAAGCAGGCCTATACACTCATTGTAAGTACTTTACTAAAGTTATTTCACCATTATAGTTGATTTGAATGGAGGTCACTCATCAGGCAGTAGCAACGATACTGGGTACAGAAATTTTTTGTTTTATAGGGTATCCTTGAGTGCAGTATGATTTTGATCGCATGCACTTTTAGTTTTGCTGAAAAAATGCTTCTCATTGTTTCTATTCAAAATTCTGTTGGTGAATTACACTTAGCTATGCAGATACAGGATTGAAATAATTACTCTGTTTAAATGAGTAGCTCGCGTTTTTATAACAAAACCCACAGATAGTCTTCCAGTTCCTCTCGCTAATACATGAAATCAAATTATTAAAATTAAATTCAGTCATCAATAGAGATTATGTCCTCCACGGACCACAACATCTTGAGTGCACAAGCCTTGCTTAACCACAAGCCTTCTTTAGCCAAGAGCGTAGTATGGTCTTAGTTCCGGCGATGAGTCCTGGAGGAAGAGCGCTAATCGTGATCAGGGCAGGGGGCTGATGCTCGTTTTCGTTTTACTTGTGAGATTAAATTACACCTTTTTAACATTAATGCAGCAGTTGAACATCAATACTGAGTGAGCAATCAATATTTGTGAGAGTGATTCTTGAGAACAGCAAATTATTTCTAGACTCCAAGAAGAAAATTCGGTTAGAACGAGAGATATTATGGTATCAAGAAAAGCTGATCGGTTGAGCCGACGGTGAAGTGCTCACGCAGCCGCTGGCTGTGTTCCAGGGCCGGCAGCTGTGATCCTGCACCACTGCATGGCTTCCTCACGCCCTGCTGTAGTCGGGCCAAATAATAGCACCAGCACAGATACAGACTCGGCAGGCAGCGCAGAGTTGCACAAGCTCGTCTGTTCATGATGCCCACGCCTGTATTTGGTGTGCTTTGATACCTAGAATTGGTAACAGCTCTCCGACACTGCCGTCAGGAGATGAAATTCCCAAAATGCCAGCTACATCCCGGTAAAGCACTTCGTCTTACCGCAGAGTGAGTTGGTAAAATTGTAGAGCCACAAAGAACACTATACCACTTGTTCAAGCAACAGAGTTATTTTTGAGAAATTACAGCTCGTTGTGATAAATGGAAGAAAAAGAAGATAGTAACGAACTTCGAATTTTCGATACTCAGTGATCGTCTTTAACAATTACGACTTTCATATGAAATTTCAATTCTCGTTCATCTATTGGACGATAAAATAAGCATCATTAATTCAGAAATCTTCCGAAGTGTGACAGTGAAGAAAACCATGTAGGGCTCGTTTTGAACACCTTAAAATATGAGAATAGACCGAAGAGTACTGGGAACGATAGAAGTTGAGTCGACGAAGAATATTGTGAAGTGCTACTTCAAGAGTTTGCACGACTGCGAGTTCGGGAAAAAAGTGTTCAGGACGAGGAGGCGTAGTGGAGCTAGGTCTCACGTCGCGTCTTCTATTAGGATTTAAGGATGAAGTTGCGGTGCCGTAAGTTAGCCTCGTTAAAGAATAAAGGAGACCGTGCTGCGTGAGCAACCGTGTATTGTTCTCACCTTAGAAAACGAATGTTGTAGCACCGGCAAGTGAAGCAGAGATTCAGACGCATGACTTGGATCAAATTCTTGCACATGTTTCTTCAATCTTCGACTCGAATTTCATCTTATTGCATTGGAATAATTGGAGGAAGATTTTTTGGTTCAGAATGGTTTGCATACTTCTAAGCAAATAAAGTTCTAAATGGTCCTAATTTTAAACGTAGAGATAAAACCTATGTAGCTTTCATGACCATTGCAATTGAGAGTAAAATGAACTCACCTAAATTTTCCCACAGCCATCCAATAATATTTATTGTCATGAATTTGAGAAAAATTCATAAGCATGGGTTCAACATAAAATTCTCGCTCCTGAATGAGTTTAGCATTTGAAAATTTTAAAAGTTATCATGGGAGTAAAATAATGTTACTCTAGCGGATAGTCCTGAATTTCGGGGGATTGGAACATACTTGTATTCTGAAATAAGGCTTTGTGAAGAAGTACCTCTGTACCGTCGAGCACTTTGCTTTGGTTGCAAATTATCAAGTTTGAAGAGCAAATAATTTGCAAGTGAAACATAGAAAAAACAAGGAAGTTAATTTCAGAGGTAAACATTGAAAATGTTGACAGAGCGCTTTAATGTAAAATTGCAAGCAAGATTTCGCCGTTAATGCATTGTGACTTATGGAATTACGTAAATGAAACGAATGAGCTTCCACTACAAACGAAATTTCTTTTGACTTATTATTTCCGGGAGAAAATTAGTTCCATTCAGAATAATTCAGTAAAATTTCTTGAGGGAATGTGTCTCAGGTGCCCTGCGCAATAAAGGCGTCGCTAACAAGTGGTGAGCGGCGTGGCCTGGTGACTCAGATCTGAGTTACTTGTTCATTGCAACGTTGTTACCAAGATTTCCTAATTTCCTACTCGCTAGGGACCGAATTCGTATTGCTTTAATGCCCACCGAACTTTGAAAAATGATTAGCTCTATTCCAGGGTAACCGATCTTGCCTGCTTACTATTATAACATGCGATATTCATACACTGTACGACCCTTACGTTTGGTTAGAATGCAACGTGCGTGAGAGATATCAATTTATTTATTTATTTATCGATAAATTTAGTCGAGGGTATTGTAGGTATTATTTTCAAATATGTATTAACTATTATGTCCGCCAAAATCGTACGATAATATCCCCCGCCAGGCTAGAGAGCCTAAAACGATGGCGACATCCACGACAGCTCAATTTACTGTCCAATTCAAACCCGACATGATCAAGTTTGACAATTTCCTATCGAGGCATCTCACGAACGTCCAACTTGTGCGACAATTTTGAACGTCGAAATGAACATTCTGAAGCAGTTGAAGTTGAGTTACTTAAACGTGCGTCGATGTTTTGAGAATGAATGTCCAACAAATGAGTGAAACACGTTTCTTCTGGTGCTGTTGAAGTTGAGCTACTCTCCAAGTCACTTGATGTTTGGAAAGAAAATGTCCAATAAATGACTGAAACACATTTTTTCCTAGCTCTAGATAGCTTACCTGTACGTAACATGAGGCAGCGTAGAAGAGTAATGGTACAGGTGCCTTCAAAACTGTGGTCAACAGTTTACATCGTTGGACGAACTTTTACTGCTCTGAGACGATAAATGCTTGCTAAATATAGTACAGCTTTGCCAGGAAACCAGTGAGTTATAGATGACTAGAAAATCATTGATCCAGCATTGATAAAGCTACATTTTGTACCTAGCTTCTCCCTTGAAAATATGAAGAAAAAAACTTTCATGTCACATGCGCTGTATTTGTAAGCTGGCAAAGCTGTCAGATTCCGCTGCTTGGCTCGATTTAAAATGATACTTCTTTCAATTATAGAATCATGCAAGGCCGATGCCACTAGTGCTCTTTTGAAAATGAGATGCTGGATTTTACGGTCTACCAGAATTGAATAACTTGTGTTTACGTACAGCAGGAAAATTACGCGTTCGGAATAGTTGGAAGAAGTAGAAGCGGGTTTTAAAGTGCTTGCTTGAGTCAAATATGTAATTGACATGTTCATCCGAAAATTTGGAAATGAAAGTACCGTTGAAGATCGTAAAGAAGAACACTATGCGAGAATATAAACCGCAAAATAAGCAACATCCTTTGAGTTAAACTGAAATGAGAGGATGAAAACAAATCGTAAAGAGGACGGACACAAATGCTGTCTGTGCGCCATGAGTCGAATCAAAACATCGCCGCTCGCCAGGTCCCTGCAGGCGACACTCCTCACGTTGCTGAGATGCACGCGGTCGCACAGTCATTTGAAACGAAATGGAAGAGCTAGACCGGTGTGCCTCAGTCGAGACTCGGCAGAACAATCAGAGCTGA
Organism: Orchestia grillus; assembly: GCA_014899125.1. NCBI lineage: Eukaryota > Metazoa > Arthropoda > Malacostraca > Amphipoda > Talitridae > Orchestia > Orchestia grillus. Next base: position 12,004 of record VOMN01007279.1, read on the forward strand.
GTACTGCTGCCTCAGTCTCTCTGTGCTCTCGGCTACAGTGAGACGCCTTGTGCCAAATGAACAAAAGTCAACTCAAATTAAGGTCTAGAAGCAGAGTGAGCTCCAGAGCAAATTACGAGAGGCACACCACACTGAATTTACAAGCGCGACGTCTCCTGCAGAACTCACTTGAGTGAGCTTGAAATTCAGGAAGAAGCCGCAGGAGGATATTGGTAATGAAGTTAGTGAGCCAGGATTAGTGAGAGTGTTATGCACGTATGTAGAGAAGTTGAGGCTTTGAAATCTCCTCGGTAATATTGTTATTAACTATGGTTATACTAAAGGTCATTTAAAGGCGACCTTGGCAAAGAGAAGGGATAAAAGATAGATGCATCTTTATTTTAGTGAGAAGCCTATTCAAGAGATTTACTGAAATTTGAACACATGAGAAAGTTTGTTTCTTCAAATCACTGGGTGGTCGTCACTCACAACGCTGAGTCTCGCTCCAAATAGTCACCGTGGCTCAAGTTACAGCAGTTTTACCGATAAATTTACTCTTGGCATGATATAAAGACAAATTTAGAACAGACATTCTGCACAAATTTTGATTTACTTTTAAGTAAACAAGTACTGCCGATAAGGTTGTTGAACTGGACTTGGGACCGGAATATGAATTTGATGAAGGGTAACATTAACCATGATTTACCTTTAGATGGGACCGAAAGACATTCTACAAATTTTTATGTTCATTATGTATCATTGAATGATGCTAAATTTTAATAAACTAAATTAAAAACATTATAGAAGTTCATTCACTTCATAAATATGGTACCGGTTGATCATAACAAGACTTTCAGCTGTAATATTAAAATTTAATATTGCAATATTCTTTCGGTACCTGAATTATTTATGCATATTGAATTTGGATCAAATCATATTTCCATCGCAAAATTCACCTTAACTTTACTTCGTTCTATTTTGAAATGGCGTAATAGCGTGTAATTACAGCGTACTGCGTTCCACATGACTTTACACAGAGTGTATTCAAGCACCGCGGGCCGGCGGGCCAGACAAGTTGAGCTCGCGAGGCAATATGGTTTTCAGTGGCGACCATACTGTGGTCACCTCTGGTCCACAGGTGGTTTGCGACAAACCCATTCTACAATTTACATGTGTATTGCACAAAGCTTTAAATGACACAAAGCTTTTGCGAACCGTGAATTAAATTGAAACGTAACCTATGTCTGGCTCTAATTTTTTCCAAATAATTTTCTAGTGCATCTGAATGTTAATGAAAAATACTAACCTTATGTTCAAATCAATGTACTTAGAATTAAATATTGCCGAGTAGTTCTGTGTTACCTTTACAAACCGGACCATCCTGATTCTGAAGGATTTTGCGAAATCAACATGAGCTTAGGTGAAGGAATTGTTGAAATGAGAATTGCGGAGATATGATCTCAAATGCAAAATATTTGCTAGAAACCAACCAAAAGGAGAATTAAGTGAAAGTATGGTAAATTTTGAGACAAAAATTTGACTTAATTCCAATGAGACACTCTTTACCTATTTGTAAATACTTTAATTACTCTACAATTGTGTACACAATTTAAAGTTTAAGCTAGCTGCAGCAAAACGCCACGCTGTGAACAACCCACATTCATGTAAATAAAAATGTAAATGATCGTTTGTTCAAATTTTAAAATCTCTTCAAGTTTTCCCCCATAGGTTTGGAATTTTGACACAATGTTGCATTCGAATACGAGCGTATTTTTACAAGTTTGTTTTTGAAAACACTTTTTTTATTTTTTTTCACAAAACATCGCCGTCTATTGGCCATCTGAACGTCTTTTCTTTCTTTTCGTTTCACCGAACAGGGCCACAGCAGCGCGTGGGCAGGTACAGCTAGCCGTAAATATAAATTAAAACAACTGCCACCACTTTTCTCGAAATTACAGTTTTTTACAATTTTGTGTTATTTTACATTTTGCGAGAAAAATACATAAATTCATAGAATAATTTTTCCCTCACACTTTTTGTGAACCGTGTGTGTTAAATACATTGTAACAACAATTGTACCCGCTACGCGAGTTCAGAGTGTTAACCCCGACGGCAGATGAATATCGTGAAGTAGACAAGTGGTACGTGAATTAATGCTATTCCGCCCTTCCAGCGACGGCTGGTAACTCTTTTGGAGCGGTATTGTGACGTGCTGTTGAGCTACCGGGCCCGGTAGGAAAAAAGTTTGGTGACCCCTGCTGATGACAGTCATGCGTATTTAGTGAAGTATTGCTTTTTATTACCCGAGACTTTAGTACGGCTGCATAGCCCTTTTCAGCCACTACAGAAACATTGGGTTGAGGCGACCCACAGAAGTGAATTAATTTTGAAACAAGCGAAAAACTGAGCAAGTGAGTTAGCTACAGTCAATTTTTCTATTCTGTATTCTACGGAAGTGAACTTCCCCGCAGTCATTCCAGTCTTGAGAGTAAACGAACAACCTATTGTTCATTTCTCTTCATATGACGCAAGGAGCTGCAAGGGAGTTGGTTCTGACTAATAGCTTGGCAGTTTTGAGGAAAATTGAATTCTGAGAGCTGAATTTAGCCGTACATTCCTTCCCTCTACGCGCAGACTACCTGGTAGCGAATGCATCAAATGTAACCTTAGTTGAGTGCTGGGCAATTGCTTGGGCTAGGTTTAGTTCCAGTCACTTTTGCCAAGTCTTCTTTTAGCTTGGTGAGTGCGCTCTGAAATCCAGGAGGAAACTCTGACCTCTTTAGTACGTGCGATAACGCAGGACGTTAAAAGAAGGCCATCTCTTATCATTTCTTTCCCACTCTAGTTTTGTTTAATTTTAACGTACCGATTCTTGTAAAATAGGCATCTGAAGTGTGAAAATACACAAAAATGGCTTGAAATTTGTTTGAGCAGGATTGCAAAACGAGCATCGAGCGTAAGCTTGAGTGAAATGAAACCTGAAAGTTTTGAAAACCTTTAGTGATTGTTTTACCAGTATTTTAACTGTAATAGCGTGTTCAAGATGCCCTCGATCATTGCCTTTTTTGTGTTTCTCTCAGCCGTAAGTTAAGCTTCGCCAAGCTTTTCCCAATGTTGCTCTGGCGGAGTTGTAGTAGTTGCTAATTATCTCGTCTTGCAAACAGGTTCGGAAGATAAAGAAACCTAAAGCATTGGGAATCATTGAGTCCAAAAAAACTGAATGCAGGCCATAAGGCTTACTAGGCAGAACTTGGTCTTTCCTTCTTCCACTTGACGGCTTTCTTCGTTGCATTATGGAGTCTGTTACCCTCCTCATGGCTTGGATTTATATAAGGGTCGCAAGAGATTTTCGGACAGGGACAAAGAGAAATTGAAACTTCATTTTATCATGTCAAACAACGGTAAATCCTTAGCCCTGAGCATATTCCAGTCTTTTCATGCATTGCTGGCAGGTTTTTCATACTAAATTTCTTGCAGTTATCTCCAGGTAAAATCAAATTGAAAATCTTTTCGTCATTTACGGCCACTGTTTTGTGTACATATTTTAAAAATTGTACCCCATGATCGTGCAAATAATTCTGAAAGCATCCATAACTTTTGCTCACAAACGAAGCGTTTTTTTATCACCCTCTGACATCATTCCAATGCCTTTGATCGTCCCAGTAGAAGTTTTCAGTAAAACTTTCTCGTGAGAATTATATTTTCTCACTCACCTCTGGAGTCAAGTCACACCAACATTCGAGCTTCTTTGAGAATTTTCACTTAGAACTTTGAAATTCGCAACACCTGTAGTTTTAAGAACAAACCCTAATTATCTCAACAAGATGTCGCATCTTATTACCTTTACATTCGCTGCACTTCACTGGATCACCATTTTTCATAAACAAACAGACGAGTACGTAGAGAATCCTCATCTTGAGTTGAGTTACGAAAATATGTTAGGTTCAACAATTTACTCTAATAAATGAAAGAATGATCACGTCCGTATTATACATCCATACTTAGGGAACTGAATGCCTATTTAGTTCTGCTAACGTGCTTGAAACGAAATCTTATTTATTTTAAATGGGTACTTCACATTCATAGCATGATGTCTCAGGTATTCAACAATCAGAGTCACGTATTGTGAAGGCCAACAGTTTTCTCTTCGAATATTGCTGCGACACATAGTTCAGAAATTCTGAGTGATACTTTTCCTCTAGTAGACAATGCTAATTTCACTATGAAAATAGGCATTTTGAAAGCATCTTAAGATTAAACTGCAAGTCGTTAAAAATAATTAAACAAGGCCATAAATGCAGCCAGCGTTCAAGTGAAGAATTAGCAGAAGGTATGCTCTGTTGTGTGCTTGAGCTGAGAAGGAATGAGAAAAGGTTTACACTCTTGCTTGCCTGAGCTGAGAAGGAATGAGAGAAGGTCCATACTCTTGCGTGCCTGAGCTGAGAAGGAATAAGAGAAGGTCCACACTCTTGCGTGTCTGAGCTGAGAAGAAATGAGAGAAGGTCCACACTCTTGCGTGCCTGAGCTGAGAAGGAATGAGAGAAGGTCCACACCCTTGCGTGCCTGAGCTGAGAAGGAATGAGAGAGTCAACGTTCCTGCGGTCCTGAGCTATCAAAGGATATTTGAATGATAGAGAGGTGGAAGTTTTTCTCTCGGATTTGGGAGCCCAATTCCCGGGTAAACAATGACTAGGACAAAACTTTGCCTTAAAGAAACCGCCCGACACAGAACTTCGGCTGTGCTCATCTATGGAGCTAAAATGAAATGATCCTCTACGTCAGAGTCCCAATACGTCTGTCAGTCAGCCTGACTGAGTGTGCATCTAAAAATGGCTTAGATGACCGAAAAGAATATATTGCACTCTCGTATCGATATGTTATCGAAAAACTGTAATATATATTGTTTTTATTTCACGTAAATTTAAGATGAATACCTAACAGCACTCGCTCGAGTGCTCCTCATGGCTCAGATGAGATCTATGCAAGCCTTCGATTATCATTTAGAGTTCTTCTTCACTCAGGATAATATTACGAAAAATCCGCTTCTAAAACTATAGTAAAAAACTTTCACGCGCTCTAATCTGCAGTATAGCTCAACTATAAAAAGTTTGAAAATAAATGCTGTTTGTCCGAGGAGTTATGTTGTACGATTACTGAGGCCCTTTCCTTTTATAAATACAGCGTTCATGTAAGTTTTTTATTTCCCATCGGTAACAACGCATGTCAAACTTTCAGAACTGTTTTTTTTCATTAGCTCATCAGCGTTGATGAGCCTGAAATATTTTACCTCATTTCAGAATCAATATGAAATACATTCGACGTAAAATGAAAGAAGCCTACCTGCAATTTGGGTCTCTACGAAGCTTGATGGGAATGAGTTCTCTTTTGAGAAATAACTGCCAGTGAGATATGAATGAAATAAAATAAAAATGAATAGATATGACTAATTTTTAGGTTGCAGAAAAAATTGCTTACTCCGAAATCATTCCGATACAAAGTATGGTACAACTCGGTTTTTCAATTTTGACAATAACCTTAAAAATACGGTCGTGAAGGAATGAGAGGTGTACACTCTTGCGGGCCTGAGCTGAGAAGGAATGCAACAAGGTCTACACTTTAGTGTGCCTGAGCTGAGAAGGAAAGAGAGAAGGTGTACACTCTTGCGTGCCTGAGCTGAGAAGGAATGAAAGAGGCTCTACGTGACTTCCAATTGTAATTCCTAATTCACTGGGCCACCGTGCAGCGGAAGGTTCTGATTAACACGGTAAGCTAAATACTAACCAAAAATACCGTGAGATTTTTTGTGCATACCTGATAAAATTACAAAAACTCAGATGAAAGATAATTTCAAAAGAGTGGGAAAAAAGACGTGAAACCACTTTAAGAATTATTATAGAAACCTCTTTAATTAGTTAAGAATTAAATATACAGGATTATAATTTTAGCGGCGGTACGTCAAAACGTCAATTTATTGGTATCCTCCACTGCTCGCAACGCATGTGTTATCGGCCTCCTGTCAACTTCATAATTGTGCTGAACAAACGTGTGTCCCTCGAAAGAGGAAGAAGATTGTTCATTTCGATATGAGTGACAGATGTTACTTGATATATGCCTTTTTTAGTTCGTAAATATTCAGTGATGCATTGAAAATGAGATCACTTTGATACTGAAAACTTTGACTTCTTCAATTTTACCACGATTACTTCGTCTAACGAGGTAAAATTGAAAATTGCATGTGAAAAACAGACCATAAGACAAGAAAATAAAGTTGAACATGTGACTAGGTACACAACATAGAATAAAACCTTGACGTTTAAAAAGTAGGGTTGTTGTGCGTCGAAATGACCAGAGTTTTACAACTCTTTATCGTAGCGAAATATTAAAATCATTGTTGCACCTTAACATGATGCTATGAAAACAAATAACGGTAAAATAATTGAAACGTGGACAATGGTGAATGAGAACGTGAAATGTTTATAGTTTACCGAGTTTAAACACAATGAGGTATCAATAATTCAAAATGGAGGGGAACTATACAAAACTTTTACGGTTCTACATGTACTAGCCCTTATACGATATTAACTAATATTGCCACCAGAGCTTCACCTCACGCTGTGTAAGCCAGAGTTAAACGTGAAAGGTGCCCATAAAATTGTGACACATCTTTTTAAATGCAACGGTTCGAAAGTTAGTACCATGGTTTCTTCATAACCGTAGAGCAACCATCTTAGGGTGAATGATAGCTGAAACAATTTTTTGGAGTTTGGTATTTTGAGGTTGTTTGGTAGCAGTGCGCAAAAAAAGTTTGATACGTAAGACGTACACACTGATGTGGCCATAGAATGGCCGGCCATAAAATGTATTACTTTACTTAAGGAACAAATAGAATGCGGTATGCGGCTGAATTGCGTTCAAGTATTTTATTTAAAATCCAAGTATTATCTTCTGATATGAAAGTTTCACCGCAGTGAATGATGCGCAATCAATTAAATGTGATCATGACTGTCGAAAAATAAATTATTGTCGTAAATAATTGATTCTTGGTTCACTTGAGAAATTATGTAACTTCTCATACACTTCACAGGAAGAAATAGTGACGTTTAAGCGTAAAAATTGCACTAAATAATCGGTACCATTAAATCGAAAAGGAGAACGTATTTCAAGGTGGTCGTATGCGTGAAAAAAATTAATTCACTAATTCTTCGACTGCAGATTGAGGTTTAGTCTGCTCGTGTTGAAGCGCTTCGCTGAGTCGTGTCGAGCTAATGGAGGCATGGGCGAATTAAAGACAATTTTAGAATCCTTGTTCAGTTCAAGAGATAAACCTGTTTTGAAGGATACTCAGTCCGCTTTTTTAAGGCAGTTGATTTAGCCTCTCAATGAGTGTAAACTGAATGTTATATTCCAATGTTTACGTACCCTTTAATTTCCATTTCAGGTGTTGATAATGGCCCATATGGCCGAAATGTTCACTTTCAATGTATAGCGTTTCCTTCACCGTTGTTGTAGTTTTTTAATGGGCAATGATGAATTTGAGAGTAGCCTTTCTGGCTCCTTTTTACATCGTATTAAAACACACGTACAACCAAATTGTAGACAATACACAAAATGTGCAATTTACATAATTACTTGATAACATTTCTAATTTCTACGCAGTAATTGGAGGTGTTAACCATCAAAAATATAAGTTTTAAATTGTTGGAGAGGAATGTTGATGTCACCAAGACATTTCGTTGCTTCCAGGTTTTTCTGATGTTAGAATGCTGATGTTCACATGATGTTGCTCAGGAAATATTTCGATGTATGCCTATATTTATGTAAGAGCAAAACTTGAATGGCTTTCATATCCATTGAGGTGATAGGAAATTTAAATTTCAAATTTCTTCTGAGAATAATATTTATTAAACACAGAGCTTTCGAACAAGGTCACGCTGCTTTTCATTTAGGGCAAACGAAGTTACCAAATGTGGATTACATCATAGAACAATATTAAATAAATATTATTCACACAAGAAAAATGTAATTTAAATTTACTATCAGTACATGCATGTACGAATATATTACACCTAAAATGGTGAGACACATTTTCCTCAAATTCTTTCAGGGGCTGGAAGTTATTTATATCAAAAAAAGATTATCTCACAGCTAGGCTCCTGAAATTCACAGAGCTTTTTGCCCTATGTCGAATGAACGGCAGCCAACAGAAATGTCAGTTATCCTGTTTTGTTTTTTTTTGTCTGCAACGTTGGGAGGCATTGTTTTGGGGCAGGTATAAAGAAGAGAAAACATATCGAGCTTTTCGAATGAGAAATATTTGCTGTGTGGGTGCCCAGCTCAGTTGCTCAAGGGAAGGATTTGTTTGATCTCATTTCTTAAAATTACTTTTATAAACAACCTTGCCTACAAAGTTCAAGCATTTTCGTAACTTTTTTTGAAAACACTTATGAACTCGTATGTCTTCCCACACCAAACTACAGTATTCGAAGCGCGATGACGCGAAAGATTGAATGGCTAATAGTTTGGCTTTTCTCGTCCCACACGTTTTTTGTAATGAAAAAACATTAAGGTTTCATTTATTTTATTGCTTGTTTTGAGACACGGGATTTGAAGTCATGTTTTGGTCAAACCACATGCCTAAATTTTTTATTATATGTACAGGTTTGATCACAGTATTTCCTTTAGTTAAAATAAATTTAGGTAGCTTCTTTATTGCACATTTGGAACCAAAAATAATGAGTAGCGTGGTACTTGCGTATAGTTTGAGGTCATTTTGGTTATACCATGGTTTTAAGCTATTTAAAAGACCTTAAGAGATTGTTTTGTTTCTTGTAGTTTGAGTAGAGTACTTGATAATGCGGTATGGACGTCGTCTGCATACATCAAGATTCTCATCTTCGGTGGTATTGATGACAAATCATTTGTAAGAATAAAAAAAATGGGACCGAAGATAGATCCTTGAGGGATCCCGAAATTGTTGCTTAAATGGGTGACATTGTGTTTTCTAAGAAGACTGTATGAGATCGTTTGATAAATAGCTTTCAAACCGTAGGGAGTCTAATTCTAGGCTCAAGATTTTCTGCAGAAGCGTATTGTTTTCAACGCTGTCGAATGCTTTTTGAGAAACCAAGGAGCAGCAAGGAAGTTACATTCTTCTTATCTTACTGCACATCTTCCCGGTGATACTAAGTAGGGCGTCGTGAGTATCTTGAATATCTTGAAGTTGTTTGGGCCTCTATGC
>VOMN01007287.1:0-19890 GCA_014899125.1 Orchestia grillus
ACGTCAAAACTCAAGCCCATCGCATATCGCATATTTTCGTCGCATATTGATTTCACCCAACAGAAAATTCGAAGAATCAAGTACAAACAAACGTCAGCTCAAGTTAGATAAGAAGCGACCGCCGAAACATTAATTCGTCACTCCAAGCATAACACGAGAATCTACATCAGCATTCTTCGATTAAACGACGAGCTTGTCTCAATTTCCTTAAAAATTGTCCGGCGCAATTTCTTTCGAATAGTCTACCAATTAGAGTTCTTCTTTTTACCTCTTAAATGAATGAAAAATAAAGAAATATTTTTGTACTTTTTCTACAGTCATGAAGATTTAAATTGAAAAAAAAAACATTTCACTCGAGTGCTTGCAATAAATATTTCTTTTATACCTCGAGTTGATGGCCTAAAACGGTACGTGAACTGTTGCATCTGGGTGGGTGGCTGACTGGCTGGCTGCGATGAAGCGTTGCTTTTGTTAGTCAACGGTCAGTGTTGGTGTGAGTGGGTTGTGTGTTTTAGCAACAATAGGACGTTATTTATTGAAGCTTTTTCGAACTTGTCAGCTTTTTATTTAGTATATAGTATTCTGATCAGTGGTTGTGAAATGGTTAGGTGTTTGAACACCCCTTGTCTGAAGTCCGTTCTAAAGATTTAAATCTCCGTGTTGCACCACAAAATATCTCGGACGCACACAGCCGAGACTTGTCTATGAAGTACCCCTCATTTATATGTACGGGAGCATCCTGGACCCTAAGTGTTTCGTCCCTATTGTTAATTTCGGACGTTTCAGTAGCTTTTTCAGGTAACTTTTAGTTTCTTTCGAGTGATCTGGCGCAAGTAGATCTCTCAAATACAACTAATAGTTAACAGAAAAACTTACAGAGGAGGCTGAAATTAACAAAAGGTTCGAGTTACATGAGGTCCATGGTACAACAGTTTCCCCGATATATATATGTATATATATATATAATTCAGGGGTGATTCAGGGACGATTCATAAATGTGCGCGTCCGTGAGTCTTTTAACACAAAATTCAAGGACGGCCACCGGCGAATCGGAGGCGTATCGCCGACGAATTGGGACGTAGAGGGACGATCATCGACGTGCAGGGCCGAGCAGGTACGTTGCATAGACGAGCGACATGGATGGCCGCGAACGTATAGAGGCTGATAATTTCGGCCAAAAAGTGAGCATTTCGTCAGTGATTCACCGACGATTCGCCTGCGATATATCCGTAAGTTCACGCTTGGTCGTCCTTAATTCACCGGCGATACCTCATTGATTTTTAATATGGTGTATCACCGCATGATATCTTTTCTGATCGAATTCGTTCAATTGTTTTTACTTTTTTCCATTAATGGATCTCCCACATAGCTTGCAGTGTGGTTTCCCTGACAATCAATGCAACGAGCTTGTGCTCTGTGTTCCTTGTTGATGCGTTTTTCAGAGTTGTGGGGGTAAAGCACGCCCCCAAGTGGTCTCGTGCTGCCATTTTGTGGCATTTTTTTTCAATTCTTTCGCAGTTGTTACACTGCCAGGGCTTACCGACATATGGCCTGACGTCAAGTTTTTCATACCAAACGAGTACATATGTAGTCTGGTAACTTTGGGACTTAATAAAAGTCTGTTCTCACAGATATCATTTTGTTGTTCTTGATCAGACGGTTCATTTCTGTTGTTTCGGATTATATATGGTGAAAAAAGTTTTTAATTTCCTCCTCGTCCGAATTCAATCCGATTGGTTGTATGGAATCCACCAAATGTTACAGAGCTTGGGACCTTCGCCACTGGAATTTTCAATCTCCAATGTAGGACACTGCAAGTAAGTTTTTTTTTCTGGTGGCTGACATAGGCCATATTATTTTCAGTAAATCTCCAAATAAATTCTTCTTTGCATCAAAGAATGCTCTCCAATTGATCCTTTGAAAGCTTGGATGTCATGCACTAGTTCAAATTCAATTAAAAGATTTTTTTCACGCCTCTGTTGCTACTATATGGCTCTATCCAAAAAGTGACCGTTTGATCGCTGCAACTCAGGTTATGAAATTGATCCCATGAGTGGATTTAGTAATAAGATGAATCATGGTATCTCAAGACTGGATGATGTCCTCTTGTATACAGGACAATGGACAGTGCTATAGGTTCCCACCTAAAGTTAATCCAGATTTTGGGTACTGGTTTGCTGGAATGGGATCCGCCTCCCGTGACACATCTGATACTTTCCCCTTACCAATGCGGTTATCCTTACCAGTGACACATCTGATACTTTCCCCTTTCCAATGCGGTTCCCCTTACCAGTGACACATCTGTTACTTTCCCCTTACCAATGCGGTTCCCCATACCAGTGACACATCTGATACTTTCCCCTTACCAATGCGGTTCTCCTTACCAGTGACACACCTGATACTTTCCCCTTACCATTGCGGTTCCCCTTATCAGTGACACATCTGATACTTTCCCCTTACCAATGCGGTTCACGAAACAATTTGAGCCGATACTGCCTTTGTTTCTGCTTCTCAATATCACCCCATTGAAGCGCAGAGTGTCTGGTACAACAAAAGAGTAACTAACATCAGGAGATAAAGATGGGAAACAAGTGAATAGACGTTGATATTCAAATGACAGATTTTCATCAGCAAATTGCTTGGTGGTAACCGAATGAGGAATCGTTTCTCCGATGGATTTAGCTTCAGCTTCATCTATCAGAACTCTTTCATCCATTGAGTGAATAAATCCAGAATTTTCATTGCTCTGTCTCGTTTTCCATTCCTCTCAGACCATTCGTCCCCAACCAGTAAACTGGTTGTACCAGTTGATCACACACTAGTTTTATTTATTTGTATATTTTAGATTATTTTGCATATTCAGCAGTTAATTGGTCATACCAGTGGACCCTTCAGTGTTTTTGATAATAATATAATTAAATATATTTAAAAAAAATTACTCTAAGCTCAAAGGAAAAATTATTCGAAGCGCAATAAGCTCACCGGTTCATCTATCATCGCCCTCGTCCGCAGCTCTGAACGCAGCCAACTCGAGCAATGCGCTGACTTCCACCAGTAAATGCAGGGATAGCCAAGATGTGTCACCCAAAGCGAATATAATGAAACTTAGAATTCTCCCACAGCTAATGGTGGCGTTTTCGACTGAAAGTTTGTTGATATTATTGGAACATTGGTAACGGTATAAACAAATATCAGTACGTATATTTTTGACGTTGCTTAGCACATTTTTGATAAGGTCAAATTTATACCGTGCACCCTGTAGTTCGTTGTAATGAATCTCATTGATACAACACGATATGTGTCTTATTTGCATAAGCATGTCAACAGTTTTATAGAAAGTACGAGTACACTAATGGTAGAGCATAGTGGATATTTGTTTCGCATTTTTTAACTTTTTACTTTTCAATAATGAGCCGTCAGGACAGCCTTTATGTACTCTTTCTCAAAATTCAACGAGAAGACACTTAGTATTGGGTATCTTAACTGAGTTCCTACTGTCTACAGATCATAGCGGAATTTTTCGTGTGCATCTAGTACATTTCGGGAGAAATTACTGAAAATGTATCTCCACGCAGAATTCTTTAATAAAACCGACATGCAGGATGAAATGCGGTCATCATGTTGAAACTCGGAGCAGCTGCTTCCAAATACGAACACTGAATTTGTAATTTGCAAAAAATTCTTTTAATTTACTCGTAGTTTGTGAGAAAAATATAATTTCTTCAGTTATTTAGGTCTGTAACTGGAGCGCTGGAACAAATAAGAAGAGGAAAGGTGCTAATCCTTCGTCCCAAAGGTCCTTTGTTTGCTTCCTCTTTTCCGGCTGCTTCGGTCACATCTCCAAACAGGTTCGATATGAAATTCGTGAAGTACCTTACTATTTATATAACCGAACTATTTTGTAGCACGAGGTAATCACTAATTGCTAAGTAATATGGATTTTTTAAAGCCACTGGTACGCTAACGGTTTCTTAAAAGAAAAATAATTTGTCTCTACAGTACATTAATTAACAGCACAAATATTTCCACTAACATATTTTTCTAACGTGTCTTGATTTTGAATGCCCTATTGCAATGCTGCACCCGAGTTTCAGTGCGCTCATGAAACATTAATATTCAAGAGATATTCTTCACGCTTCTTACTTAAACATTATTGATGAGCGACTCAGAAAAAGCACTTCGTACTGAGTACATATGCATGTACGAGCATGACGGAGGATCATAAGCAAGAACAAGGAAACCTGAACTAGCTTATGAGTACAATTACTTATGATGAAACATAAACTTGCTTCTTTGACTGTTGATTCGAAAATTGTATTTATCTAATTACTCTTTTATATTACTGGCGACCTACAACTGTTGTGAAAGGAAATCCTTCAGGCGCACCTAGACCTTCACCAGGCCTCCAGTACATGCGACAGGTTGTTGCATGGGTGATGGGGCGATCGGGAAAATTTTGGCCCAATTAGCATGACTGCAATTTGGATAAAAGAACGGACGAAAAAACAGCAATTAACAATTGATGGTGAACACAGAATAGATTTTCTGAACAAATTTAAGAGTTTTAGAGTCTCTGACTCAACTTTATGTCCTTGTCCAAAAGATTTCTTATAGAATGTTTAACCTCTGACAAGGCTTACTTAAGTTTCCCAAGTTCACTATAAATTAGCTAGTATAGTAAAAATTGAAAGGCTTCCGTAACTTTCTAATCATTTTCGGATTCGTATTCTGTAGAAATAAAATATACAAGAGAGCCCTATCAAGGGGCGTAAGATAAACAGTAGGGTTAGGCTAGTTAGGTTTGTCTATCGTATACTGTGAAAACTAGCGACCCCTGTTGGACACTGGTAGGTTACCTCAGCTATTGATAGGCCTTCGGTACTTCCGTTTTCCGTTCCCACTTCACTTCTGTTTTCCGTGCCCACTTTACTTCCTTCAATTTTCACACATTCTTCGCCATCTCTTGCTTTTTTGTTCTTCTTCATTCTTAAATTAATGTTTTTATGTGCAGGGAATCCTGTATGGTAACACACTAAATGCACAGATTTCTCGTTTTCTACAGTCAATAATAAATGGTCCCTTCTCTTTGGGTGCGACATAGTCTGAGTCATTGAAGCGCTGTGATACATACCACTACTACTACCACCAGAATGCAGAATAACCATTACAAATTTAGGGTTTTGATCGAAAATATCTATTTAGATAATCTTTATTTTCTACGCAGGTATTCCGTCACAGCAAGGTAAGAACATTAAAATATGCGATTTTTAACAACTCCGCGCACGACGACTGCTACAACCGTCCTAATGATAGCGATGTTATCTGAGTGATCTCTGGGTACGCATGATGATGTCAAACACGTTCAGACGCATCACTGTACAAAATAAAAAAATTAGTTGTTTCGGGGACTAAAGGACATATCTGAGAGTTTTTAGTTCTCTTGATTTCGACATCCTCATAATGAGCATCGTTTGCCCCATGACCTGCCGCGTGAAGAGCATCTGTGGCATGGTGTAAGACTCCAAGTTTCATAAATCAGTGCATAAAATTTGCTCCAAATTCCGTCCCAGTCAAATGTATTACACAAAGGTTGGAGTGTTGATGCATGAAGATAATAACAAGAGGGTGAAGTTACTTGTACTTGTATGATCGGTATATTTGGGCGAGGATCTTTGTCAAGGTGTATTTTCCTGTCTATGCGAAGTCAGACTAAAGTAATTAAGAATCGATCGATAAAATCTCTGCAAGCTTTGCTCATGCCTTCACTTCCTAGGCCCGCATTATACGCAAGAACCTAAGATTCTCTGGACGCTATTTTACCAGCATTAGTGCAGGTACAGAATTAGTTGCAAAGAACATCAAGAGTTCTGTTTTCTGACCCTTTTATTCGCCGGCTCCTCGCACTCAGTTCTGTTCGATTTAGTTCTATTAGTCGCGTCAGTCCAGATACCAATTTTTTATCCGTTCCATTCAGCGAAGGCAAAGGCTCTCCGGAGCTCAATCATCCTTTCGTTAGCTTGTGGAGAGGGTTCTCTAATGGACGTTGTCTGATATAAAAAGTGCAACGTTTTGCAGATCATATTTTATTCTGCTTTATTTTCTTCCGCCTTTGGTTTTACTCGTTGAGTCCTTCAAGAAGTGGAAAAGTTTGCTACCAAATCGGATGTCGAAGAGTTTCAATAATGCTCCTGTCCTACAAAAGTTCTATTCAAGTCAGTTGCAAAAACATAAGCCGGTGTAAGAAGTTAGATTAATTGGTTGGTGGCTGAAACTCGAGAATTAACTTCTCAGGATTCTTAGACAACACACCGGGTTACAGGTCACAAATCTTGTCCTGCCAGCTATCCTCTTGGGAGAGGTATTTTATTCTTGTATTATTCTTAGTTTTTAGATTATGCAACGTTAATTGTGACAAATATGCGGATGAAATCTAGACTAGAGCTCAACATTGTTGGTTCGGTGGAACTCGATAAGATGAATAATCTCATCAGCTGTAATATTGGCCAAGGAAAAGAGTGGATATCACAGCAGACTGAATAAAACTGAAAAAATCGAATTGGTCATCGCATGCATCTCAACTTAAAGGCATACCATTAAAATGTCCCAGATTATTAGGTTTCTCATATTATCAGTTTTAATTAAGATAGTTTTCATATGCTTTGTCATTTTGTAACTGTAAACCCGCATATTGCCATAAATAATTGATTTTTCCTACAAAATTTGATTATTAAAATCAAATCTGAATATTAACTTACATAAAGCACTCTACAGAGTATCATCTAATATATTCAGTCTCAATTAGTATTTTTGAACTTAACCGCTAATGTTTTGTGCACTTAACTGTCGGATCCTTTCCTGTATTCATAGTTCTTCTGGTCATGTTAGTAATAGCCCCTTGTTCAATGTATTAACGAGCACACCTAATTTACCAGTACGTGGTAGCCTCAAGTTAACTTTCGCATCTTTTACATTGTATCTGTGACACAAGTTAAAGCATGGTGATGTTTTCAAATTCCTTCCAATATTTTATAAGTTGACTTGAACAAAAGAAGTTGTACTTGTACAGAGCCTTCATTCATACAGTGGTCAAAGTTTACTCTATTTGATGTTCACTGCTCATTTGTCAAATTTTAATTCATTAGTATTATCAGGCATTTGAAAAATTTCATTAATATTAAATAAACATGTTTAAAATAACTCAATTTAAATCCGAGACATGAGGAACCAGGTATCGGAGGTAAATTTTTTGAGCACCCTGTGTGCAATGTTATTAGAGCAGAATCAGTGGGCTCGAAAAGTAAGTTAAATAAAGGTTTCAAAATCCGTAGACTTGTTACAGTTTTCTAATGCTGAGTCCATTCAGCATGTTTGCTCGCTTAACATAGTAAATAAAACACAGGAGCTAGAATGCGTGGAACTTTTCTCAAACGTCAGTGTTTGTTTCACTGATTTTGGATAATTTAATGCAATACCTATTTTTGTTTTGACAAATATTTAGACGCTCAATCAGGAGCGAAATTTATTTGAAACAGCTCAATGACTTCAATGTCATAAAATTATTTAGCGTTGTTCACCATGAAGTTGTGTATATATTTCACACAACAACATAAGTTCAAGCTGATGTGCGTTCCTTAATTGGTCGAGAGGTATTTGGGGTCATAGTGACAGCAAATTTCCACCGAAGCCGCCGTCAGAGAAATAATGAAACTTTTTGTCCGTCTAAAAATTTACGATTTCAACGTTCATGGCATAAATCAGGACGTCAGCCAGAGGGAGTTTTTGCAGGAGAAACTACAAGTTCAATGGAAGCAGCCGGGTACTTGAGCACTCTGATGCAGAAATCAATTCGACTGCAGCCCTTAAAATTGCAGCGCGGCACAATGGGCTTCCATTGAATTCGGCTGTTGGGAAAAGTTTTCTGCTCTGATCTCACATATTTCATCATCACGTACGAGTGGCCTCAACAGAACTTGGTCTTCACATATAAATGTTGATGGAACGATGAGTAGGCTACATGCTCAACCAGCAGGGACAGATCAGTAATCGCATCTACTTCAGGAGGCTGATGAACTAAGCATTCAATTTTAATTTCTACGTTCATGCAGATATGCAACGTAAAAAGGCCAGTCATTGTAGAAAAACCTGTCGTTACATTCTCCGGCCGAACGAGTCGAATTTATCTTAATTATTATAATTTGAACATTTGAGAAATCAAGTAGTACATTCTCAGACCCCTACACTTTCTTCTCCGATCACGTGACTGACTCCCAGATGAGCTTGTAGCGAAGCAATACTCGCCTGCCATAGAAAATAGGTTTGATCGCCTCAAAACTGCTGCAAAACATCCGAACTGGTTTCTGTAATACATAGATATCATTGAACATTTGTGGTGTATATTTGATAGGCCAAATGGACTGCGGTTGTGGAAGAGCATAATCAGATTCGAATGAAAAATAAGATAAGTTTCCACGAACCATAAAATTGAGAGAATTTAATCCAAAACGTATCAGGGCTGTGAGATATGCTGCTTGAAAACGACGACCTGTATCAAAGAGCATTTCTTGAATTTAAATTGTGAATATTCACTGAGAATAAATTCATTTTGGAAGCACTTGTGTTCAAACACATTCGCGAATAAAATACATGTG
This sequence comes from Orchestia grillus, assembly GCA_014899125.1. Taxonomy (NCBI): domain Eukaryota; kingdom Metazoa; phylum Arthropoda; class Malacostraca; order Amphipoda; family Talitridae; genus Orchestia; species Orchestia grillus. The sequence continues at coordinate 8,649 of VOMN01007287.1, forward strand.
ACTCTTTGCAGATCCTTTTGATGGGGGCAACGAGGTCTTGAAGTAAACATGTAAAATATCTTCCCAATTATAGCGTAGTTTTCAGCGTACGACCGCTGCAAAATGTTTAATGGCTCGAAAGAGAAGAGCTGGGGCAAACCGCCACATTTCTCAGTAAATTATTCCACAGCGAACGCAACGAGGGTTGAAGTGGCGGCCTGTTTGCCTCGTATAAAATAAATTTATGTGGTGAAGTTACATATAGCAGGCAATAGTGATTCGACTTCTCGCTCAAAGACATGAAAAGTACTATTCCAGCGTAGACGTCGTGTTGAATTTTCGCGACATGAGAGAAAATCACCAACAAAATGACGTTCTGACATTCAAATCTTCATTTATGGAGGAGCTACTAGTCCTATAAATGTTAATCCGAATATGTTAGGTTTGCTAGGTGGAAGGTTTGATTACAATGTAAGCAACGCAGTAAACATGCTCCCTACTAAGTCTTTTATCTCATAATTGCCTTGTAAATAATGTTCACTCAAAGTTCTACTTACGTTTGTTTGACCTTATTCTCTTTGAGAGTCAGGAGCGAATAGTTCAAATTATTTTTGTCTGTTTCATCAATAATAGCATATGAAGAGTCATTATTACTCAGTCATAAATTGAGATCTTAAATTATGTGTACGATGAAAGTGTGATAAGGGTCGACTGTGATTCACTTCTCTTTTGTATTTTATTAATTTTCAGGAGCATGATTCTACATTTGCAATCGTTGCAGCTGCAGCAACTGCAGGTCAGTTTTAATGTGTCTGGCTGAAACTAGTTTCTTGGGAACAAATGCACCGCACCAGGTGCCAGTGCAAGTAAACGGACATTAAAAATGTGCGGCTTAAAGGAAGTACCATCGTCATGACAAACATTAATGTCATTAAAACACTGATGCTTTGGATCTTAAAAGTGCGTTAATAATTTGTTTCAGAAAACCCAAAATGAGACAGCGCTCTTAAACATACGCAGTAAAATGTGAATACTTAGATCCCTACGACTCCTAATTATATATAAATTGGACTAGTTGAACTATAAGAAGTATTACCAGGCGACCATATCGTACGAACCATTGGAGACCAAGGCTCCCAATGTGAGGCTGCTCGCACCAGGCACGCGCGGCACAGCTCAGCATCGACATGTCAGGAGCTTCCCCCTTTTAAAAGAGGCTCCTATTCTCATATTATTTCAAAAGAATATGCATGTACTTATTATTGGAAAGTATATAAAGACAATGGATGAAATATCTTGTTTTTTGAAAGCCATAAATTAGGGAACGTTGGTCAACAAAAGACAAAGTACAATAAATGGAGTTTTAGATTAAGCTGGAGTAACTGTTATCCTCCGTATTATGCTTTGTGTATTTTCAAATTTTGTTCTAAGATCAATGAACATAGTCCTCCCGTGAAACTTATTACTATGCAATCAGACCATTTTACCGAGGTTTGAAATTATACGGATTTAGGTCTTCATACTCTAGTGTTTTAATGAAATATGTGTTAGAGTTTTGTCTCATTTTTGCTCTTCTGAAACAATTTATCAATGCTTTTTAGGGTTCGAAATATCTTTGTTCTAACGATTTTAATGTTTATGATCCCGATGGTACTTCTTCTTATTCTAAAACTTGCATCGCATTAACTATTTTTCTCATCAAATGATTGAGAATTTTTCTGCTTATGATATCACGAGGAAAAAGCGTCCCACCGGAAAAGACGGTACAAATGATATTAAATTTTTCAGATGCCCTCTTATTTACGGTGACTCGGACATGAAATAATGTTATTTTCGCTATCACTGATACGGACTGCCTTGTCTAACAGTCGCTATTAGTTAGGAAGACGGACTCGGGAATTTGCTCCTATCTAATTCTTTAAAGCGAGACAGAGAGACGAATCAACCAAGCCGGTAGGCAACAACTGTGAGTTAGCTTTCAAGGTGGGCAAAAAAAACGTATACAATGTTTTGAATGTGCCTTACTTTTTTGTTAACATAAGTGCAGAATCTTATTAGCATCAATTTCTTTGAAATTAAACTTCCTATTCAGTTCAACCTTAAAATATTATTCTGATACCGATTTTACTTGTTGCACAATATGCATAACAGTAAGAACCACCAATTTGGATCTTGCACGGAGAAACAGAAATATTCTATCTTCAATGAAAAAGTACAAACCTATCTGGAAATATGGCTTAAAAAGTGAAAATACCTATTTATAGTTAGAGATTAATAACTGAAACAAGTAGTAACGAAATAACAAACACTTCATTTTTACATCATCTTCTACCAATTTGAAATATCCACTATTTTTTCTAAGCAATGTTGATATCTTTATCTCATTTTCCACAAAATATTCCTTCTCTATCTGAACATGTCCAAGACTCTCATCAAATGGGTAGGAACTCTTTAAGGTATACTGGTTAGTGCTAAAACCCTCTACCGATGGAATAAGAAATTTCGATATCTTATAAGGCGCTGTATTGTAAGCGGCTAGATTATGTCTAAGAGGGACTCCAGTTTTATGAACTTTCGGCAGGCCGTATAATATCCCAGAGAAAGATCCACTAGCAAACAGATGTTTAAAATTAGTTTTTGAATTAATATTCAAATCCTTCAATTTCCTTAGAAATCGATTTATCTTATCTTCTATCTAGCCTTTTATATCAGTTTGAATGTAGAGCCTGCAATGGCTCCAATATAGGGAGCATGTCTGGACAAGCAAGGATCAGATTTTCGGAACACTTGGGCACTAGTTATAGAACTAATAGACAGTTACAAAAACCTTCTCACTCGAACCCATTGTGAAAATTTGAATCATTTTTTCAGACTAAACAACTTTTCAATAATAGATTTAATATTTAATGCAATAGATTTAAGAATTCTGGAATCCTTGCACATCTACAAAAAACGACGCTAAATTCAGACCTTACCTCAGTCCCGTTACTCCTTGCTGGAATCAGCTACCGAAATGCGCTCAGTTTTTTTTAACACGCTTGTTAACTATGTAGGAACTTTTAAATTTCGTCTTAATCTATGTTTTCTCATTTTAAAAATGCGTTTTTTTTCACTTAAATTTTGTTACGTAACTTACATTATGGATTTTACCGTTTCAGAAGACATTCGCTGACGGTGTAATTTTACGAAACCAGACTGGCATGAGTGTCAATATATGCTTTTTACAGCAACGATCGTATTTCTTCTCATGATACTGCTTTATCTCCTATTATGCATCAAAAATCAAAGAAAATAATTTACTCACGTTATTCTCAATAACAGCAGCCGTGATTCGATGGAAAACTCCTTATTTAATTACTGATAAATGACTTTAAAATGAGTTTATCCGTATGTCATAACTGAAAAGTGCACGGTTACAATCAAGCAAGCAAGCAAGATGATCAGAGTTTTGGCTTCATAGACAGGTAGATAAATGAAGTCGCTGTCATATTTCGGGTAGTACTTGGAGCGAACAGGCGATGCTCACTGAAGTTCGTTGTTCATGACGTGCGGAGTGGGACCTCATTTATTCTTGAGAATTTTTTTCCGATTTGCTCATCAGAAGGGTGGATTTTAGCTTTCAAATATAGCAATTAATTGAGTTTTATCTTTTTTTAAAGTGTCCTTCACATGAAAACTAGTTTAGATTTTTGTACAAAGGTCTCGCATGAGAAAAAACTTGAAATTATTAATACCTGCAAAATATATGAGGTTTACATAACACATTGTAACCTATGACCACAGAGTGCGACGAATGAATCATTTTGCTCATTTAAGTGCTGTTATGGCGATAATAAAGCAGCTATTTGTCAATTCTTTGGGACAGCCGTTTTTCTTGAAATCGAAAAACATATTTTTATTTTGAGTCGGAACTATGCGATTCGAACGAGTTAATTTTGCGTCTATAATCAGGAACTATGAAGACGCTGAGACATCAATGACCCAGTATTAAAAATGAGCGCCAGTATTTCATTCACTCATTCATATCGCCGTTTTATGTTATCGCACATATGAAATGGAATTGTCATTATGTCATACTCATTTTTCCAATCATAATATCACTCGGCCTTCAAATGCACAGATAAACTGAAAATTTTTTCCCTCTTCCACAGCGCCTCAGAAAACCTGCCCTATACAATCGTACGTACGGCACTCGGCAACAAGTTTGGAACATTTTTGCTTGTGAATTCAGGCTGGAAAGTCCACATTCCGAACCGTGAGCAACACGCGAGAAAAAACAAAAGCGTCGTCCGTTTCTGTTCGAATTGCTCTCAGCACTCTCCTGGTCTGCAGCGCAGGAAACCGGACAATATTTGTTCACCTGCGTACGGTTTACCTTCAAATCTTTACACATCCGCTTGGTCCGGCACGGAAATGCTTCGCAGTCTGTTACACGGATGTCCGGCGCCGGAACACGAGACTACGAGCAACAGCTTCACTGAGATTCTTTACGCCTCTCCCTTTACAGAAGCAAAGTGAAGAGTCGCGAATCCAAACTTTCGCCACCGCAGTCGAGGAGGAGAGAGAAGCGGCGGGAAGGCAGGAGACGGGGGCGAAGTGTCGGCTTCCACGAGAGCTTAAAAAATTGACGTGAAACTCAAGCCTCGGAACTGGTGGGCTGATTTGTGAACTCCAGACTAAGGTTTGAGCTCAGATTTATTCCCTTGCTTTATTTCCACAAGAGATTTGGTCCTCCTTGCTCAGCATTTTCTGTTCTTCCTTTTTGAATTATTGGACTCGAGCTCTGTAAGTCCGTTCATAGCAGGCTTCCCCATCTGAGAGTTCATAGCAGGTCATTGAAAATGCAAGAAAAGTCCAGACAGTTTTAGAATCATCCATTAAAATAAAGTTCTCCAATTCCTGTCTGGGAAATGTTTCTGAAATATATTTATGAAACATTCTTGGGCATTTTACTGACTGGTCGTATGTCATCGATGCGTTTGGGTGCACTTCGATTTCTTGAAACTTAAAATTTATGGAAAATTTAGGATTCACTTTTAACGCGATCTGCATGCGGTGACTTCAGCACACGATACCTGAAGCTAGAAGTTTTTCTGAATCTAAAAACGAGTTATGGAAAACATTTCTCGAACACCAATAAATTGCTATTATTGTTTAATAAATGCTACCTATCTTTGAGACGCTGTTAACCAAATATACAAACATATGAATGAGGGAAACAATGCAATTGAACGAAAGTTAACTATATACAATGGAGTTTCTCCCATTAAAACTGCCACGTTAACTTACTTAGCCAAAGTTAATACAATTGACTCATGATTTCACACTTTTTACGTTCAAACTCAAACAAAAATTACGTGAATACTGACAGAGCGCTGACGTTACACAGTAAGGATGAATGCACTCACATGCAGGGCTTGTCTACCGACGCAGGATGAGGCACTCACTCCTGAGAACTAAAGCGTCAGTACATATGACATATTTACTTGTTGGAAGCAAAAGAGCTCGATGGTTGAATAAAATTTATAGCAAAGATGGGAAGAATCTCGATTTTGTATGTACCCAACATCAGATGCATGTGTATTGTATATGCATCGATGCATAAGAATTTTGGCCAAACAAAAATATTCAAAATTTGTGTTTTCCTATTTTTTTTTATTTACGTGGTATAGGAAATAACAGCAATCTCCAATAATAAAAAAAGGAAGAAAAAACACGACAAACACAGATTTTGTGTCCAGACGGAGATTCATAGGCAATGGCGTAATAAATATGTACATTTAAATTAATACTCTAAACTGTCACCTTCGTGTCAATCAACAAGGTTTTCAAGTCATAAGTTTTCCCTTGACGAAACACGGCTTAAGAAAGTATTTCAATGAAAACTACATTATTTTCCTGTCTTATTTCCGCTTGAGAAATTGTCCAGCTTCAGTGAGTCTTCGATATTTTCCAATCCTGGTATTCCTTGACCTATTCACCAATTATTTAATATCACCAACTTTAACCGTGAAATGGTACCTTCGGTTGTCTTATACCCAGTAGGTGGCCGTCCAGTTTTTTATCTAAGGCTAGAGCTAACGATTTAAAACTAAGTACTAACTTTTTCACGTAACCTCAAATTTAGGGTTACCATTCCAGAGTTAAATTTCAAGAACAATTTAAATCGTTATTGCAATCATCTACAGCGTATAATTGTTTCATTGAACTGTATATACTTTGCACATCTGAATACGTCGACGTAACCACGCGGAACTTCGGAACTGAAGATACTGAGCTTGATCAGGGTCTATATTCAGCGTAGTGGGATAAAGCACCATCTTGTGAGAAGTTGCCGGTTGTCATAATCAATTTGGAACTCGAAACAACGAAGTAAGAAATACTTTGTATTTCTGGAGTAGGCCCTCAGTTGTATCTAAAAATAAGATATTTGTATATTTCAGACATAAGCCGTCACTCAATCGTAGGATGCCTTTGTATTTTTAGGAGTAAAATCTACGTTCAGAACAAGCATAATTTAATGTTCTACATGACACAACAAAAATGTGCTTTTTATTTCAGTGGATTTATTATCCCCAATTTACATACTAAATAATTTCAACTTCTAACAGTCATATACATTTATTGTATTACTTTATGCATCAATGTCGGTAGAATTACGCAAAATTATTGACTAGTACATGGCTGAATAATTCTATGTTACTCAAAGTTATCTCATTTTCCAGTTTTATTGTAAAAATTTCCACATTTAGCAATTGATAACTTTTTTGTCCAAGGCAATATTTTTCAAATATGTAGAATATCCGCTCAACCATTCTTGCAGACAATTTTCCATTAATTTCACACTGTTAACGAACCTCTTATTTCACACCAGCATCATTTCCACTGTTTTATGACTGCTTGAAAATTCTCCATAAACAGGATATCCTCGATGTATTTTGTCCATCACTTCCCAGCCACGGATACATTACTCATTTTGCAAATCAGAGGTTAGTTATTCAACTGAATTTTTTGGATCAGTTTCAGAATCCTTAACTACCCGCTCAGCTCCTTCACTGATAAGGAATATGCCTACCATTATCAAGTTTAATCGACCTTAGCAAAGTATTCTTGGGTTGTTATCTTGAATATATTCCTACCTTGTGCCTACCAAAGACCTGCATATCAAAAAACCCTTCGGGCGGACGCAAACCGCCCGCAAGCCCGGCAAATGAGGCTCGTGGCCTCCACAAAGGATTCCTGTTCTCGGTACTGAGAATGGAGGAATTGGCTTCATTTCCGCTGATTGCCGTTATCGGTTTCCGAGAGCCTTTCAAAACACGCATATAAAAAGCTCACAGGTTTTCGCGTTTCTAAAAACTAAACAACAAAGCAATCGAGGAGAAAATCATTCCTTGAGCTACAAAATGTGAAATAAATTCCTTAAATTTTAGGGTCGTTTTCGAAAATAAATAAGTATTAGTTCCGGCTTAAGAATGGTCTGATTTACGTTCACGAAAACGATACAAAAAATTTCTCACACAAGCTTGCGTGTGAGACTCGAGAACACCCAACAGGCTCTCCTTTCATCACCAGATCAGTTGACGTGCAACGAACGAGTGTTTTCCCTCTCATGGGAAAACTCGCTTATGGAAAAGAGCTCACAGCTTCCTCCTGCTCATGCTACTGATAACCTCAATCTTGTTATACTCAAACAATTACGCTTTCGTAACTTTGGGAAACATGATGTGGTTTTCGTACCTTAGTGTTGATATTATTGAGGTGACAATATGGTAGATATGGTGAACTAAATATTGGTAGTTCTTCAAATCAATCTTGTTACAGAAGACTACAAATCGGAAAACATTATCGCATGAGAACAAGGTCAGTTTTAGATCGAGGATACCCACTTTTAAAATGAAACTAACTTTCCTAAAAATTATTTCCATGAATTGAAAAAGTTCTTGAACCATTACGCTTCGCCCAAATAAATCTCAATTTTTTCCTAGCACAGGCCTGGAGAGACGGCCGCGCCATGCCCGCCAAGTAACCTGCGAGACGGGCATGTCACATCTGACAGCGTACAAAGCCAGACGGGATACAAGCCTGGTAGACCATGTCAGGTCCATGCGTCTGACCACCTGTGCGAGCCCGCGATATACATAGGTACGCTGTACGCTGCGTTTGATGGAGACCAGGACGCCTGAATTATTCATGTTGGACGAGTCGTCCTCGGATGCGCATCAGCCATTCGAACAGAGTTACTCAATTTAGCGAGCAAGGGTTCGCTGACACGCCTGGAAAGTTTCCTTTGATTGGGGGTCTTGGTTTTCAAACTGGAAGCAAATAATTTTTCTTGTATCCTTTAATCTTCCATGAAGCTCAATGAGGTGCATCTTTCAAACCGTTAAGCTGAGAAAAAAACTGTCGTGAAATATGAATTAAATCTGCACGGTGTCATAACTCTACGTAGGACCGAGCTTCGTTACACACAGTACCAACAGGGCGTTACTGAATGCCAATACTCATGGCCGTGTACCATTAACGTGTTATCAAGTGTTTTCGCCGTTGACTAAGTACTATCGTAGTGTTTAAAAGATAAATTTCATGCAAATAACGAGATATCATCACTGAATTAAGGACCGAAATTTCATCATAGTATGTTGGTCGCTAAGACTAACTCAAAAATGAATTATTTTAAAGAATTAAAAATGGCACCAGATAATTTGAATATTTCTAATCACAATACTTCAGCAATTTGGCAAGTATCGTCCATATTCTCATTTTTTTTGGCATTATCCTATTATCTTGCGTTTTCGAAAGCAGACTTTGAAATCACTCCTCGGATTGTACACGAAAACTTACAAAAGTTCCGAGTGATTCTTTGTGCATTTAAACGATAAATGTTTAAATGTCAGAAACGGGTTTCCTTCAACAATTATTTCACGATCAATCAGTAAATTTCTGTCAAATATTTATAATCCATCCCCTATAAATACTCAAAATGAATCTTAAATCTATTGTGTTTGCCTTTACTTCTGTTCTCAGTCAGAGAAATTAAAATACGAGCACTCAAAGATAATTTCGAAATATTTTCCTGAAATTCCCTTAAGCATTATTTGTTTTAATAACTATACTATCGGCTCATTATTTAGCTTCAAATATGTACTTCCGAAAGGCATGCGCTCTTCCGTTATATATAATTTTAGTTGTGAGCATTGTGCATCGCAATACGTGGGTTCAACCCACCGAGCGCTATTCATGAGGGTCGCTGAGCATGCTGGACGGAGTTATCGAACTGGTCGAGTATTAGGCTCACCGTCANTGTACATTCATAAATTGAAACCTTCATTAAATGATATGCAAAGTGCATACCCATTAAAAATCGTTAGCCGTTAGCCCTCCTCCTATGTTCCATTCAGATTTTTCTCCATTCTAGTTTCCACACTTACTGGCATTTTCCGTCGATAGAGGTTTTAAATTCGTTTGCATCGTTCTTGTTCTCGAAAGTGCTTTGCCACTTCGTGAATTGGTTCTTGAGGATCTCTCTTGGTGTGTGTATTTCGTTTTTTAATTGTTTAATTTTTTAATTTGGAATACCTGTATTCTTATTGCTCAATCTTTATATTTTTGGGCATATTGGTTAAATAAAATTTACCATTACAGATACCGTTGAAAATGAGCACATGCTCGAAAAGTTCGAACTAAACGTTTTTACGATTTTTCTTTGCGATCTCATCCCTAGTGAACTTGCTACGCAAAAAAGATTTACCTAGTACATATGAAGTGAAGAGTGAACTTTTTAGCTTAATTTTAATTTATTTTAATATAACGTAATTATTACTATCACATATAGTACTAACGACAGGTAAATACTGTTGGTATAGAATATTATTTGTATTCTAAAAGCACGTATTATAATAAAATTGATAGCAACAATAACAAATACTTAATTTTAAAATCAATAATCAGTTATATGAAAGAAAACGTGCAAATTGATTTGTGTTTCTTACTTTATCTGGCCAACAGATATATCGTACAATAATTCATTATCATATTATTTGTAACTAAATAATTTAATTTATTTAAATGTAAAGAAACATTCGACTGTGCAATAAATGCTTATGTATGTATGTAATTTATTGGAATGAGGCAGGTACTGCATATGATTTGCATGATGCCTTTACTGAAGCATATAACAGTATTAATAATTTTTAGGGAGCACATCATTATATTCTTTAGTATACGATAAAATAAAGTACCCAAACTGTTACTTCTATCCTATACGATCTGTACTTTAGCTAGCGCATTATATTCGTACGCATAATATTCATTCTACAAGGACGAAGTCGAATTGACTAACAACCATACTAATTTTCGTCAAGACCAAATGAATTGGCACAAGGACCAAATTAATCTGCAAAAGGAATAGTGTCATACTAAAATTCTAATCTCTTTAACATCGTGTAGCCGTTCACACAATGTATTTTTTAAGCTATGGGGTCAGTAAGGGCCTGGAGACATGTAGACACATACAGTACGTTCTGGAACGACAGCGACAAATGTCGCTCGTAAGCACCAACTCCAATGGTGGGAGGACTCTCGTGATGAAATAAAGAGGTAAGGACCTGCGGTATCGGGGATACCATGTTCGATATGAGTAGAGCTTCTGTGCTGCGAGTCTCATAAGATTGATGACGCTCACTCTAGCCGCCGGTAAAAAACCTGGAAAACAACTTTAGAAAAACTATAAACAAACACTGCCCGGAAATGAATTGTCAAAGGGATTTATTCGTACCAATAAGAATATGTGCTGGACAAAGAAACACCTATGTTATAATTCTGCTTGCCTCTATCTTCGCACGTAACGCTTTCATTATTTATAGAGAACTTTATTCAACATAGCTAGTATCCTGTATACAACATTGCTATATATTTCCATCCGGAAAAATGAAATTTCTCTTTCTTCGTATCAATTTAATTTAATCAACTAATATTTCCATGGAGGCAAAAAAGGACATGGATAAAAAAACACTAAAAATAAATACAACGAGAAGGACTTATTGAAACAATATCAATAATTGAGCTTACATAAGAGAAACAAGGAAATCAAAATCAATAAATTTACTGCATTATGGTATTCGAAGGAGCAAGGACAGCACTGCACCACCGTGAAGAAAAAGAGGATAAATGATGAAATTAGGAGTAAGAATTCAAAGAAGTTGCTATGATTTCATTATATTTCAAAATCGTTCTGCCGATTTTCATGTCATCTTCTGCAGTT
>VOMN01007291.1:0-15684 GCA_014899125.1 Orchestia grillus
GACATGAGTGTTTGCTCATTTTAGAGAGGTTCCAAAGGTATTATTTCATGCCTGCATTGAATGACAATTTTGCTAATTTATGTAAACTCAAAGTGCATGAATGTTTGTGTGAAAATATTATAGTCTTAGTGGGTTTTGTGTGTGTGTGTGTGTGTGGAAGGGGATAATTTTACTCTTTAAATATTTTTGTGCTTATTAAGTTCTTAGTAGGATTGCATAAAGTTGCCATCTAGATATTTTTGTGGAGCTACACGAGTACATTTATTCTAGAAAATCCAATTATTTGTGATACAGGATTTGTTTGTGTTGATCATTTCTATAAACCATAAGAAAGGAAAGTACTACCACATCATAATTTTCATGCTATGTAGATATTTTGAGTCAGAAAAAAGGCATGTCTATTTCAGGGAATATTCAATGTGTATTGAGTCTTGGAGAGCTGGCATGCTTCTTGTAGGAAATGATGGGCTTGTGAAGTGTCCAAGGTCCTCTCTTCCCGAAATGACTAGTTGTGTGCAAGATAATTGTTTCTCCAAATGGGCCAAACTTTCAATCTATAGGACAACTGTCACGGCTGATCATTTCTGCATTTGTGTGGATGTGGGAGCTCCAGTGCACCAAAGTAGTAAAAGTTTTGTGTTTGTAGTTGCTTCTTATTTCTTTTATCATGTGGTGCTGCATGTCATATTTGCTGTAGAGTGGGTATCAAAAGAGATGTTTACTTTTGTATTCCTTTGCTAACTGAGAGAGCTAAACTTCTGTGCTATTTTTCCTTCAGGAATCAATATGGGTCCTCATGGTCCAGCATCCTGTCTGAATTCATCCATTTTGCACTGGCTCAAGAGGAGAAAATTGCCTGGGAGTCCATCTTGAAACAAGTATTTTCCAACTCTACTTCTATGCCTTTGTTCTAAGTGCAATACAACTTGCATCTGTCATCAATTATCAGCCTATTTATGCACATGTAATTTCTGTGTTCTATCATTCAAATAATTATTTTTAATTCTTCAATCATTTTAATGACTTTTGTATTGAATCAGGTGCTGAAATAATGACATTTTTCTGGCTAATTATTGAAAGATGGATTTGGATGCATTTTCTTTAATGAAGAATATTTTCTTTGTAGTTTGCAGGTTGTTTGTAGCACAGTTTATTTTGATATTGTTTATTCATTTGTTTTGCTAATATTGGTTATTCACATTGAGTTTACCATTGGATGCAAAATTAGTGAGCTGTTTTGTGCTGGTGCATTAGATGGATCCCCATGTAAAACATATGTACATTTTACAAATATGTTTTGTAGAAATTTTTTACTGTTATACCATAATGTCACTAACTCCTATGAAGCATATGTATGCAGGTTGAAAAGAGAAAAGTAAGTAATAACTAATAATAGCTGTAGGGCCTGCCCAAATCTGCATCATATATGCTTGTAAATACTGTAAATCTGCATGCAACTGAGCTGACTTATGCCATGTTTACTCCTTAGTTATGCACAAGAAGAAACAGGCTTGGACCCAACGTTGTCAACTTCCCTGAGAAGAAAATGGAGTATGAATTGATGTCCGATCCCATGGGTCTCAAGGCAAAGGAAAACTTTGTGACAGTGATGGCCAATGTGGGTGTGTACGGAGGTAAGCTGCATGGCTACAACTTCGTGTCAGTAGATGTAGAGTTTCAGTTGTAAAGTCTAATTTTTCCAATTTTTTATAAATTTAATGAAATGGGAGGTTACTTTGGAAAAGTTCAAAATTACTCCTTAGAAGGAAAACTCCTAGTATGGAAGTAGAACAGTAAACCAATCCCTTCTCAGTACAGGGTGCAGCAAAAATACCTCATGTTTCAAATGGCTCAAAATGTGTATCAGCCAATACAGCAACCATTTTTGCAGTATAATTTTTAAAACCTAGAGTTGAAAAATTTTTATATCTACATTTGGGAAATAAAAAAAGGTTTTGGTGATATCTAGATCCATTTTTTCAATTCCCCTTTGAAATGGAGTTATTTCTGCTACATCCTGTATTACTTTTTTTGGAACTTACCATCATAATTAGCACTTTTTTCTTGTGGATGTAGGTATGTTCTTTTGCTGTAAATGATCAATTTTCTATTATTTAGATGTCATGGTCATGGTTTTATGATGCCCACTCAGCTGGAGAGAGAGGCAATATTCATGATTGCAAGATTGCTTTTATATATAAGTTAAGTTCAACTAATTCTCACTTTTCCAGCTGTTAATTCACTGGCAAAAAAATTAATTAGTAGTTGCATATCAGGAATGAAGTTATTACCAAAACTTATTGTCACCAAACCAAAGATGATCAAGTCTAATTTTGTTGCTATTATTCTATGTTTTATGTGATACATTTGTCTATGCTTCCTCTGCCCATCTTCCAGTTGGCAAGGAGAGTGCTTAGGTGCTTGCACCATTCTTCATTTAGGGGTAAGCTAGAGTTAAAACATTATTTTGTGTTAGTTTAAACTTTTACTGAAATTGTCATTTTTAGGGGGCTTAGGTGCCATTTATTGCTAAAAGTTGAGTTCAGGAACAGCATTAGCAATTGATATTGATTCATTCTAGAATAACTCTTTGGTAGTTTATGATAGTATGTATCAAAAAGGAGTAACACTACCAAACATTACTGTTTGCTCATTCTATTTGGTATTATGCTTGTATTTCATCTGAAATGAAAGATTATTGGGAATCATTATTTGTCTATAGTACAGCATCAGTTTTGGTTTGCAGAACTTCATCAAAAGCAAGATCAAAATTAAGAATTAGTGTTATTCTTTCCCATTGAAACTTTGTTATGTGTATGGTATCAGTAAGGGCAGGCACCCAACAGTTGCCTAAAGTCATGCACTCTTCAGAGGGTATAGGATAGGGAATAAGGTTTGATTAGTTAGGTTTGTCTATTGTATCTCATAGGACTAGCGACCCTAAAGGGGCACTGTTAGGTTGCCTCAATTATAGGTAAGCCTTTGAGACTCATATTTTTTGTGCCCACTTTGCTTTTTAATTTCCACATTTACTTACCCTTTTTTCTTACTATTTTTCCTGTCTCTTCACCCTCTTAAGATCATATTTTTTCATGTAGATAGGGGGCCTTAAGCTGACTAATAATATTGTAGCCACCTATCAAGTCCCATAACTCCACGTGGTTGTGCCGCAGACAAGTGGCAGTATGAGGTGGTGATCAGCAGCAGCGGCGTGATGCAGGTCGGTTGGGCCACCCGCTCCAGCCAGTTCAGTCCTGAGAAGGGCGTTGGTGAGTAAAGCACCAAAAGATGTGCGGGAAATTTCTGTTGTCCTATTAGTTGAGAAGATCAAAAGAACGTCCTTAACCTTCTAACAAGCAAGGTATTTTTGCAATGTTGCATTTAGCTTAGCAGGAATCACTAGAGGCAGTTTTTTGTATACATGCAACTTTAAAGTGGCGAGTTCTTCTTGAAGAGTCTCCAGCCTCATCATTATATCATGCATTGTGAAGTTGGCAATGAACCAAATAACGTTGTTAATTAAGAGTGAACTTGATATCTTTAAAAAGAAAAAATTAATGAAATGTATGTTTAAGTAAACAGATCAGTGTATTAACTATATGTACGATTTCAAAGTTGATTTGTCACAAACGAAATCTGATTTGTTATAAGAGGAATTTGATCTGTCATGGAATAGGAAAATATATGTTGGGTTTTTGAAAAACGTGTTCAATATCAAAATAACTTCACAAGACAAGTACTTCTCAAATTACAGCAGAAAAGATATCTTTTGTATGCTGAAGATGGCTGTACTAAACATAAGTACAGAAATGATGAAAAGGTTATATTATTAATGTTATTGAAAATATAAAAATGAATGCATGGAAATGAAGTAATGCAAAATTTCAAAGACCAGCAGAAGAATATTTCAAGCTTATGAAGAAAGATAGGACTGGAAACAAGTTTTTTTTATTACATGAGACTTTCATTCACTTATCAAAATTAAAAATGAGAACTTTCACCTACTTTTCAAAGATTTAACTAGTTATTGAAAATTATCATGATGTTTATAAATCTATCATAACATGAAGACGCCATCTTTCCAGTTTTGAATTTTATAATATTGGAAGAAATGGAACATATTCAAGGCCATTTTAATCAGAAAAGGCCTCAATGCTATAGAAGAAGAAAATCTCCAGGCTCTCAGTCAGCATAGATCACAATACAAATTGCACGCGTGTACAATGTAATAACGATTCCAGTCAGAGAAAGTGACGCGACCAGTCGCTGTAACGTGTACTGTAACCCTGACGCGTGCCGCCGTCAGCCCGTCCTCGCGCCTACCCAGGCAGTGTTGCCAGAACTGGCGTGCACGCCAAGTCGTGCGAAAGTGCTCCAAAATGGCCGATTGACCTCGTTTGTCGTTCAAATTTTAAAATATTGTTGCGTCAATAAATCAGTTTAAAAAATCACACGTACGTGATCGTGTAACATTTGACAGATATTGCACAGCGCTTTGATAAACGTACTTCTAGTTTTCTTAAAAATAGTAATGAATATTATGAATGTACAAAAAATATATGACGTAGCTTCTGTATCGCGATTACGGACTGCCTTCTCTGACATAGGGTTGCTGTTTGGAAGTACGTACACGAGAGTCTGGACCCCTGAATTTTCTCCCATCTAATTTCTTCTGTGCGTACATAATTCGTTGCACGCACAAATATAGAAATAAATATTTTAACTTTACGTATGGTCAAGTCCATTCAGTATGAAGTCTTTGACACATGATCAAGACGCATATTACCGAGTGCATGTGTTCTTGTGTACAGGCGACACGCCCGACTCGTACTCTTATGACGGCAACCGCCAGCGCTCGTGGAATTCCAGCTCCAGGAAGTACGGCGACACGTGGCAGAGTGGCGACGTGATCACGTGTGGCATCGACGTGGACGACAGGAGCATCACGTATTACAGGTACCACGTGACACTGTAGTGTGGCAGGAGCATCACGTATTACAGGTACCACGTGCAATGTAGTGTAGTATCAATAATACTGCAATTGGCTAAGAGATAAAATGAATTTAAAATGAAAGAGAGTTCATTCAACATCTCAGTTTTCACTGCTTCAGTGCTCCCGACATCAGTAATAGTTAATAACTTACATCGCTCGTCGCTCTGACAAGAAACTATTAATCCCGACGCAGTTGACGCACAGCACGGCGTTGGCCTTTTGAAGCCTTATGACTAACGACACGTGAGTAATGTGAAGAATACGGGGTCTAATGTGAAGAATGCGGGGTCTAATGTGAAGAATGCGCGGGGTTTACTGTGAAGAATGCGGAGTTTAATGTGAAGAATGCAGGGTTTAATGTGAAGAATGCAGGGTTTAATGTGAAGAATGCGGGGTTTCACCTTCCTTTCGCTTGGGAAACACTCCGCAAAAATCTGGCTGCACAGCCGTGTATCGAACCCCGCCCTCCCAGTACTGGATAGGGCTTCTCCTGCGCGCTGAGGTGGTCTGAGAGCAGCGTAGCGAACGTCAGTGTTGGCGTGCAGCTGTGGACACTGTAGCCCACTGCACCCTGCGCAGTGGACGTCAGTGTGGGCGTGTAGCTGCGGACACTGTAGCCCACTGCACCCTGCGCAGTGGACGTCAGTGTGGGCGTGCAGCTGTGGACACTGTAGCCCACTGCACCCTGCTCAACCTGTTGAAATCACAGGACTATGGGGGGCGTGCTGCTGGTTAAGTGTGTTTGTCCTGTGAAAATAGGTGACTGTAGTCTACAGTTTGTATCTCCGGCATTTATGTTGTCCTTTCTCGTCCTTCACTTGAAGATTTTTCTCTAGATTTCATATCACTGAGGATTTCAATTTGGGTATTTTTTTAGGTTTTTGTTCATCTCAGGAACTGCAAGTCGCTGGGAAAAGCGTTTTATTTTTCGTGTACAATTATCCTTTGATGGTGACCTTCATTTGACAATGTTTTTTGCTTTCAGAAATGGCAGGTGCCTGGGGAAGGCGTTCAGCGGGATCGCGACAGGCCTGGGTTACGTATACTTCCCTGCCGTGTCGCTGTCGAAGCAGGAGGTCCTTGTGGTCAACTTTGGCTCCCAGCCCCTGCTCTACCCCATCCCGGGGTGAGGCTGCTGCTCCGAGTTCGCTCCTCATTCTTGCCTAGAAAGTCTCACACCGAAACTGCGTTCCTCAAACTCGGATGGACGCTGAATTTTTTCAGTCTCCAATGGGAACTTAATGTCTGAGTCTCATGGCCGCTGAATTTTTTCAGTGTTATGAAGGCTGAACTTTTTCAAAGTCTGATGGAAACTGAATTTTTTGAACGTCTTAATAAAAACTGAATTTCTGAAAGTGTGATGGAAACTGAATTTCTGAAAGTGTGATGGAAACTGAATTTCCGAAAACTAAAAACATGTTTCCTTTTAACTTGATCATCTACATGGATTCCAAAGCCCACTTTCATGAAGGTGCTGCTAGTGTCCGTGTCGAGCTAAATGCAGCCTTATGGCCTCCACATGCATAGGGCTGCTGCTCGTTTTTGTCCAAAGCCAAATGCAGCCTTATTGCCAGAATCATCGGATCGTTAAAGGGCTGAGAAATATTGTAAGTACATCTAATCGGTCTTAAATTATGATAAAAAGAAGTTCAAAACCGAATTGTACAAAAATTAGGGCGTACAAAAACAGAATTGAATCTCTGCACCATCCAGCACTTTTTCTCATCTTCAATGGTACCACGATGGTACAGTTGTTCAATTATTTTTTGGCTGCCTAGGTTCCACTAGCGATAGTGTAGAGAGAGGCTGTTGTACCCCTAGTAGTGAGCTTGTGTGCGTTTGATATCGTTTGACCAAGTACTTCTATTTTTGAATCTAGTATCTGTTTCTGAGAGTAATATACCGAGAGTAATATACTTCTATTTTTGAATCTAGTATCTATTTCTGTTTAGTAATATACTTTTATTTTTGAATCTAGTCTCTGTTTCTGTTGAGTAATATACTTCTATTTCTGCGTCTAGCATCTATTTTTGTCAGAAATATATTTCTCGCTTGAAATGGCCTCTGTCTTATGCTCGTAGAGTATAGGGTAAAAATTTAGCCGGGTGTGTCATTAGCTTTTCTTTAAGTTGCGATGATTTGAAGCAGTGGGGCAGCCTTACCGAAATTCAAGTATACGTTCAACCCTCTTGTATAATTTTTGCTTGGTATAAAATGAGATTATAGGTGCATAGCCTCTCTCTTGTCCATCTCGGGATAGAAGGAAGACTGTCCACAGATTGGTGACGGATTCGGGACATCATGACGCGGGCTAGGAGTCTTACAGCTGGTCTTTTTTGAACGAATTTTGTGTTGTGTGAAAACTACTGCCAGTCACACGCAACAACCACTGCCGCTCACACGCAACAACCACTGCCACTCACGCGCAGCAACCACTGCCGCTCACACGCAGCAACCACTGCCCCTCACACGCAACAACCACTGCCACTCACACGCAGCAACCACTGCCGCTCACACGCAGCAACCACTGCCACTCACACGCAGCAACCACTGCACCTTCATGCAACAGCGACTGTCCCTCACCCGAACAACGACCACCATCACCTCTCACATGCTAAAAATATCTGGCACTGTCACATTCAGGTACAACAACTTGGAGGCAGAGCCCGGGCTGCACCTGCGGCAGGCGCAGGCGTGTGTGCGGTGGTTCAAGGCAGTGCAGGACGTCGCTCTCTCTCACCGTCTCAAGCTCGAGCTGTTTGTGAGTGGCTGTGTTGATGACGTCTCTGGCTGGTGGGGTGTGTCGGTGGGTCATGTTGACTGATGGTGTGTTGGTGTCGCTTTTGTGTTGTGTTGGTGGGTTATTTTGACTGATGGTGTGTTTGTGTGGCTTTTGTGTTGTGTCGGTGAGTTATTTTGACTGGTGGTGTGTTGGTGTGGCTTTTGTGTTGTGTTGGTGGGTCATGTTGACTGATGGTGTGTTGGTGTGGCTTTTGTGTTGTGTTGGTATGCCACTGTTGTAATCGTGGCGCTGCTGTTTTGATGTAATGCATTGTGCTGTTGTGTTGGTGTGACCGCTTGTGCTCGTCTTACTTTGAAATCTTAGTGATACCAAGTGAAACTTTTTGTTTCATCTATTTATGGCATAGTCTAACTTACTGCATAGTGCTGAATTCTTGGTGGGTAGCAAAATACTCATCCTTTGAAGTGATGACTGGACATATTTTATGACTTAGGGATTAGTTCTGGCATGTTTATTTGTAACAGTTCTATGTTCCTTTATTTGGTATGTGCCGAGTAAATGCACAAAATGGTTACTATGAAGCAAATTTGTCAGTTTAAAGAAAACATTTGATGCAGCATTAGGATTGCAGTCATTCCTAGCAGTGTATGCATCTCAAACGTTACTCAGTGTGCCTGCTAACTTGCTTTGCAGCACATTAGTTTGCTTATGTTTGCACGACTTGTCTATGTAGGGCAACACATTCTTTATACTTGTATGTTAACTTGTGTCTGCAAGATTGCTTTGTTGTCGTTGGCCTAGTTATATTAGCCTTGTGATCGGAGAATGTGTCGATGTTAAGGATTTCATTCAGCATGCTGGTATTGTCTTTTATTTCTCCTTCAGGGGCCTGAAGTGCCGGGCTCTGAGGTGGAGAGCGCCTTGCTGACGACTGCCTTCCAGATCATGGCGATCCTGGAGCTTCTTCTGATCAACCCGTACACAGGCGCCTACCTGGCCCAGTCTGTCGTGCGTGGCTTCATCGAGAGCTGCATCCCGCCGTCCTTCATGGCAAGTCGCTTTGGTGCTCACTTAGCGTGCCTGCCTCCTATGCGGCACGTAATGGGTTGGGTCCTCCCATGCAAAGTGCTTCCCCTCCCAAATAGAGATTAAACGCGACATTTCTGAAGATCGGTTCACCTGGGTGGCTTGAACCAGAGTGTCCAAAATACTTCCTAGGAATCCAAGGCTCTGAATTTGCGATCCGTCGTGGTTGGGACGTGAAATTTTAGTTTAGTGGGAAGATTTGAGGGTTGTTCTGCTCTAGGATGGCCGTAGCATTTCTAAGGGGGTGGAG
The DNA here is from genome assembly GCA_014899125.1 of Orchestia grillus. Classification (NCBI taxonomy): domain Eukaryota; kingdom Metazoa; phylum Arthropoda; class Malacostraca; order Amphipoda; family Talitridae; genus Orchestia; species Orchestia grillus. The sequence goes on from VOMN01007291.1 coordinate 9,073, forward strand.
ATTTCCTGCATTTATGAGACTCTGCATTTTGTTGCGCGGCTCATGGAGTAAAGACTTACGTGAATCTCCTCTTATTTTATCTTTGACGTGGAAAATTTGCTGTGTAACGAAATAAAAAGTGAAAGTACAGACATGCATAATATGCTGATGACGTGCAAGGAATGGGCATTGTTATGATCATTCAACTTGGGTTTAGTTGTGTAAATATGAATTGACTAGAGTTTATAGATCCAGCCTATTGCTAGTTGTCCGAAATTGTGAAATCGTGTAGCAAAACTGGCACATCACATTGCAATGCATGGAAGCGGATGGGTGACGCTCCATATGGAGATTGTGCTGTTGTTTTGTTTTGGATTAATAGTCCGACTGTCATGTTCAGTTGCGCTCCGCCTTATTGTCTAGTAAATGTAATCGTGTAGGTAATCCTTGTTTTGCCTCGATCTTTTATGATCATGAACACAGTTTCGTTTAATGTTATCTGCGAAGGTGAAACAGAAGTTTGTATAGGTTGAGTTTGAACGCGGGATTGAGCAAACCTTTGTTACAAATGACCATTGTGTTAAACGTCACCCTCTGTGTTACGAGTTCACGTCACGGTGTCATGAGGTAACCTAGAAGTCACTCTTGCGAAGTTTTTGAATTAATACAATTCAGGTAGAATACGTCAAAATTTTGGTCCAAAACCAATATGTCGAGGTTTTGGTCTAAAATCAATATATCGAGGAAGAGCTCAGAGTTTGTGCTGTACATGGTGCAAAACTACCATTGTTGCGAGTTGCTGGTGCACCTCACCCTGCAGCGCAGGGCGCTGTGGTGTGGGGCTGCGACGCGGTCACCCTACAAGGGGGACTGTAGAGTAGCCCTTGAAGGCAACCCTGTAAAGTTAACCCTTTGAGAGTAACTGTTAAATGACCCGTCAATGGTAACACTGTTAATTTAACCTCTCAAGAGTAACTATGTAAAGTAACACGGTAATGTAACCCTGTAAGTTGACCCTGTAAATAACACTTTCTAAATCTTTGTTTCTGAATATTTCACTTTCTAAATCTTTGTTTCTGAATATTTCACTTTCTAAATCTTTCCCTTTCTAAAACATTCGCTTTCTAAATCATTCACTTTCTAAATCGTCCACTTGGTAAATCTTGCTACATTTGTGCTCGCAACAGGTGCTTGCGCCCGAGGACCGCGACACGCCCGCCCCAAACAAAGACGAGCTCCCAGAGCTGATGTTCTTCCTGGACCTGCTGCACGCCTCCTTCGCCGTGAGTGTGGAGGGGGGGGCGAGCTGCTCCCCACTGCTGTGCGCCAGGCTGGGGAGATTCGGGCCACTGCTGGAGTGTTGTCGACCTTAGGGCTCTGCTAGATTGTAGCGCTTGCTTTAGAACTGGTAAATGCAGGCTTTGTGTAAAGCGTAACGAGACCAAATTGGGTAAAAACTATCGAGCATATCTCTACAAACTATTAAAGTTCTTCAAAATAAGGCCTTTATCCGTCGATACCCGTTCGCCACCCAACTCATTCGCACAAAACATCTTCGCAAACAACAACATATGCTTTTATTTTTTAGGTAATGGATTTTGCCAGCAGATCATGCGCATATCTTTGCCTTTTGTCGCCTGTGCAAACACGATTTTGGCACAGATTTTTCACGTATCCGAATCCTCGAGTAATAATTTTGCGCTGTCACTGTGTGGTCTACGTGGTCTACAATTCCTACGAGTTCTGCACTCATCCAATCACGTGACTGCCAGTCAGAGTTCAGCGTATCACACACACGTTGAAGATCGTCAACGTTCCGGCCGGTGTACGGGTGTCGTGCGCGGGGCTTGTCTTCCACACTCCCTCGACCGTCCTGGCACACTCCCTCGACCGTCCTCTCACACTCCCTCGACCGTCCTCTCACACTCCCTCGACCGTCGTCGAGTCACTGGTGCCGTCTGATAACAGCAACCTTTGATGGGCTTCCATTCCCAGGCCCTTGATGGACTATGGCCGATGTCTTCTCCATTGCTCATTTCTCGAGTCTCACGCAGAAGTGAATGGCGTTGCGATGTTCAATGGACCTGCATTGTTGTTGTATTGGTGTGATGGATCAGTTGATACTTGCAGTAAAAGACGGGCGCGATAAAGTCAAACCATTGAACAGCTTGCAAATCTGTGTTACTACTCCTCCTTCTCAATAAAACGTTGCATTTTTAAACTTCTACGAAGTGTATTAAAAATAATGCACTGGAGCTCACAGGCGACTCGCTCTTGTTCCGTTTTGGACCTGACCTCCTCCCTCGAACACGCCGCGTGCGGTCGTGTCTGGAAATAATAAGCCTCATTACATTATTACTAACCCTGTATGTCGCAGTCGTGTTCTTTGTCTCATTATTACCATAGCTATGTGCTGTGATGTTAATTGCACCCCATGTGGTGCTTGAACATCTGCAACTCGTGTGAAATCCATAAGCCAGTTCGCTTAGGGAGGTTTCGTCACACTTCGCTACCTTGGCGGACGTGTGAAGTATTTTAACTTTCTTTTGAGCTTGAGACCAGCTTTGTTTGTGTGCAGTAATGTTTGTTCCTCTGAACGTCCATCGTTCGAATGCTCATGGCTCAAATCCCCGTTCTTCGAATATTTGTAGTTCCAACGCCTGAAACTCGAAGGTTCGTAAGTAGCTCACTACTAGCACACTTGGAAGTGTGAGGTGTCCTTAGAGTGTGACGCCTTATGGCCACGAAGCCTAGAGCTACTGGATGAGGGTAGTCCCTGGCGCCAGAGCTCAGATCAGCTGAGTCGAGCTGTAATTCGTCTGAGACACTGTGCTGCAATACGCCCTCTCTTCAAACGATAATAATAAGACAATAAATTGTTCTATCTAGATGCGAGCGTAGCCTTTTAGACCTTCCATCAGAACAGGTTACACTAGTGAATACCTAACGAGATTATCATTTCCAGCGGGAGTCGACCAGCAGGGTGATGCAGCGGATACTAGCGTACATCGTCACTCTGGCGCATGAGCCAGCGTCCAGCCTTCAGTTGCCCCGACACTGTCACGCGTTGAGGGTGTGCGCCGCTCTGCTCCTGCACGAACCCACCAGGGCTCTGTGCGTCGACAGCCTGTTGTTTGTGGGGGTTAGGTGAGTGAATCTCGAAGGTTCTGGTAAGTTAGTTTTTGGAATGTTTTTCTTTTGTTTATTGTCAAGTGTTGAAATTTTGGAATGAAATGACTGTCAGCGGTTAAATTATGATATGAATATGATACTGTCAGCTGTTAAAATTCAAACACACAGAGAGATACTGGAATGTTAACACAAATACCCGTTACTAGTGGGCTATGTCCCCACCCAACACACACAGTAACTAGGGCTGTGCAACACTAAGGCCACAACACACAGTAACTAGGGCTGTGCAACACCAGGGCGTCCCCACACAACACACAGTAACTAGAGATGATGATCAGGGATTGATTACAGGCGCTCTAGAGCAGAGAACCAAGCGATCACGCTGAGGTACACGCGATCACCTAACCTAACTCTCCAGAGGGCTAACGCATAGGAGTACAAATTGTTAAGTGTTGAAAGAGTTAGCCTGCCATGTAACTGGGGCGTGGTGGTCAGGCTGCAGACCCTGTTCTGCTACTGCGTGGACGAGCGCGTCATGCAGGAGCTGCTGCCGGAGGTCTACTGGAGCAGCCAGGACGGCGCCCTGGAGCGGGGCGATAAGGTCCTCTTCAAGTCTCGCCTCACCGCACTCCACATCACCCTCGGACGTGAGGCCTGGTCTTCGTGGTAGTGTGTGTGCGGTCTGGGGGTGTGGAGTGGTGGGTGTTATGTGTGGAGTTGGGGAGAGGGGTTTGTTGGTGGATGTGGGTTGTGTGGGACTGGTTGAGTATGAAGTCTGGGGTGAAGGGGGTGGTGGTGGGAGTAAAAACTTGTGAGATCTCGAATGGTCGACCAGCTACGGCTGCATTTCCAGCGTGATACCCTTTTTACAACACTACATTCGTGTCATCATATCCTTAGCGAGCAGCTACATTACCAGCACCTCTGTAACTGGGAGCACACGGGCAGATGTGGAGGAGCTGCACGTGCGGGTGCTGCTGTTGCTGCTGACGGTGGAGCCCGGGGTGCCCTACGCCCTCACCTCCAGAGCCCGCTTCCTGAACAACCTGCGCGCCATCACCATCAAGAGAAACACCAGCTCTGTCCGGGTAACTTCTGTCTACTGCCTCACCTCGAATATTTCCGAGCCTTTAAGGTTTCTTGGATCAAGGGCAGGATTTCCAGCTAGGTTTACGCTATCCCCAAAAAAAACACGTTATCTCTGTGATGATGTAAACAGTGGACTAACTTCTGAATTGTAAAATGTAGGGCGCGACTCGGTCCAAGCCGCTGAAGCGGTAAAAAACTTGTTCTAATACTGCTCCTACGACTAGGTTCACACAGGTGTGCCAGCTGCCACCTTCCAGTAATGTTGTGCTTGATCTGTCTTGTCCAAACAAATGGGGCACTTTTAGATTACCTCGGCTGTCGATAGGCTTTTAGGATTTCTTTCTTTCCTGCATACTGTAGCAGCCTGAAAATGTGCTGGTATAGGACCGTAGCAGCCTGAAAATATTGTGCACGCAGGGACTGCAGCCGCCTGAAAATAGTGCACCTAGGCACGTACCTTAGGAAAGTTACTACCTAGTGTTGCTAATTTTTAAATCCGTGAATGCATTTGCTATGTGCATTTAGCAGTTAAATCTAACCCTTTGTCTGGTCTCCTATGGTTAATTAACGACCAAGTATTTCCAGATGCTGCAAGTGCCGGCGTTGCCGTTCTTCCACTCGCTGCTGCAAGCGCTGGGGCGACTGTGGGTGCGAGAGCTCCCCCCCGAGGACCGCACCTGTGTGCCGCCCCACGTTTTCTTCGACGGCTCCGTGAACCTGCTGGAGACCAACAGGGTGGGCGGGGACAGGGAACATCTTATGAAGAGTCTCGCTGAGCAACGGGCCAATGCTTTGCTTAGCAAGAGAGTCGTCTTCGCCAAGGTACGTCCTACAGTTTTCTTCATTTTTATGAACATTTAAAGTTAGTCTATCCGACACGTGTTTCCTGAAGAAAGGCTCATCAATTTCGGTGGGGAATCTGACGAATTTTTTGCAGTTCGTTGGCTGGTTTTATTGAACATACCTTGGAGAAAGAAATATTTAGTTCGCTTGAGTATGAGGTTTCAAGAAGTAATGAAGAATGATAATTTATTCGACAAGATTATGTACATAGTTTCGAACTACCGATTGGATTGATTGAGAAAACAAACTTTTTAAATCATATTATTTACATAATTCTTCTGAGCTCTACCCTAAGATCACTCTAGGTGGCTGCAGTGGTCAAAATCAAGTAATAACAGTAGTAATATTGACAATGTTGAAGATAATAATTGCGTGAGAGGGTGACTTTCGACAGAGAGCTGTAACAAAGTTCTACTTCCTGGGTTCGAGGCTCTCTGGCGTTGCGCTCCGTTACCAAACCTTGGAAAACTAATAGCATCATGTCAACTGTGTTGAAATTAATAGCATCATCTCAACTGTGTTGAAATTAATATCATGTCAATTGTATTGAAATTAATAGTATGATGTCAACTGTGTTGAAATTAATAGCATCATGTCAACTGTGTTGAAATGAACAATATCAGTGTTGAAATGAATAATGAAGTTTCTTTCGTAGGAGTACTCTGTGGTGACCCCAGGCAAGCTGCGTAGCGCCACTGCTGGAGCGTGTTGGGTCGCCTCGGAGGACCTTGCGAGTTCTGGGCTGGGATGCGCGAGCTCAGGTGGTGCGCTGAGTTCTGCCGGTGCACACGCTGGCACTGGCGGTTCAGATGGTATTCACATCACAGCTGGCACTAGCAATTCAGATGGTTCACAGAGCATGGACTTGAGTGTGGCCTCTACCTCGAGCGGAGGAGGTGAGGACACCTTTGGTTTTAGCTTGGACTTCTTAGAGCGAGCCAGCGGTGATCGGTTGGTTGAATTTGTGAGGTATCTCATGTACAGCTCTTGCTCAGTTTGTGTCTTCAACGGATGTTCAGGTCTAATAGGTGAGTTGGGAATGCTCGTAATTTTCCGTCCGCTCTGCACAGTTACGGCAATCCTTTAATTTAATTTGGGAGTTTGAAGTGCTAGGACCCAAGGAAATGATACACGAAAAAATGTTAATTAATAACTGAGTGACCAAGTTCATATTACTAGGTACAATCTGCCCACCACATTGAGGGACTGACCACCATATTCTGAGTGAGAGTGTAACTCAATGATGACGACCACCTTAGGGGACCCACGCAATCATTATGTGACCCTGACCATTCTGGCACCCCATTAGGGGATNTGAGGGACTGACCACCACATTGAGGGACTGACCACCACATTCTGAGTGAGAGTGTGACTCAAAGCTGACGACCACGTTAGGGGACCCACGCAATCATTATGTGACCCTGACCATCCTGGCATCCCGTTAGGGGATCCTGGCACCTCAGGGGATCCTGGCACCTCATTAGGGGATCCTGACACCCATTAGGGAATCCTGACACCCCCGTTAGGGAATCCTGACACCCCCATTAGGGAATCCTGACACCCCCATTA
>VOMN01007293.1:0-18472 GCA_014899125.1 Orchestia grillus
TCACAATTCGAAGTTTCAACGCGACTTCCACCCGTAATTTGAAGGTTGTAGTCTTACTGATCGCGATCAGTAGTAGTTCCATTGTTTCTTCCACATTTTAATTTTAAAGCTGTAATTTTACTAAATGAAAAAACCGAAGGTTATATGCTTTGTATGTGAAAAATTTCGGAATAAAGATTTTTCTTTCTTCTTTCCAGCACTTTGTGAGATGAAAAACAGTTTCAAAGACGAGGTTTTCACGTTTCAACAGGATGGAGTACCTCCCCATACCTCAAACCATAGCCAAAAATGGCGTCATCATTTCTCAAAGTTTTGGCGTAAGACAATGTGGTCTCCTTCCTCCCCCGACTTAAATCCTTTGGACTTTTGTGCCGGGTCAGTGCTGGAAACCAAGGCTTGGGCCGCTCCTCACTACATTATGTCGCCTCTCTCAAGCGGCCGCTTGGGTAGGAGTGGGCCAAAATACAGTAAGAAACATTCCCCGCTTCTGTCGAAGGGTTTCCGGCGAAAACTCGAACATGTTGTGCAGGCCATGGGCGACTACATTGAAAACTGATGAATTAAATCAAATTCTGAAACCATAGTAAACGTTCTGATCAATTTTTGTTTCATTAAATAAATTCCAAAGATAATAATTAGTACTTCATTTGGTCTAGGAACTTTCTGCTCAGCCCGTGCATCAATTCTATGATACATGCATGGGTCTGTTAGAATTTTTATTGGTACCCGACTCACACAAAATGGTTATCTCAATGATAAACTTTCACCAACTTGATTACAAGACTTTGAAGACTAACTCTTTAGAACGCCTGTCTCGAACATAATCATCAATTGTTAGGTACTGGGATTGGACCAAGTAATAGAAACAGTAGAAATTCTAGTTCAACATTTCAGTGAGCCTTATGCTACAAATATCTATTACCAATTATACCTACGGCTTATTTTTGTTCAAGGTAGGTACATATATCTTATTTGCCGATTTCCTTTAATCAGTTGAGACTATAGTTTTATAAGTAACCATAACCTCACCCTTTCGGAAAGAAACAAATTGTTAAAGCTCGAATACGAGGAGTATCTGTGTTGAGAACTACTAAGCCCTTGTATTCTAGAGAGATACAAATACAATATCATAAACTTCAAAATAATTTGGCAGGCAGAGAAAAATCTCACGTAAGAAAGTTAACTCGGAAAGAGCACCGAAATTTACAACTGAATAAAAGAGACCGGTGCGTGTACTCACGCAATGAGGTGAGAACTCCCCAAGCAACTGAAGCTTAAGCGACTGAAGAGCTAAATGAACATCTGACTGACTCGGCTTCGACCAAAACTGCTCGCCGTAAGCTCAACGAAGCCGGATATCATGAATGTAACACCATTGAAAACCTCCTTATTTTTCAGCGAAACATTCAACAGAGGCTGGACTGGTAAAGATATTTATGGCACAGCGGAAGTGAGGAACATGTTTTGACGAGTCCTGTTTTCCTTTCTCTCATGCAGTATGAATCGATGTGTAGAAGCAAACCTTTCGACTCCAACAATTGGCCAATTTCGGCCAAAGTAGGTAAGGTGTCTCAAGTTAGCTCAATTTGTAGTGCAGTAGGCATGAATGAAGAAATAACCAATAAATTCTATAAATAAAGCTCCTCGAAATTAAATATATATTCGATTTTTTAAGAATGTTTTCAAATTTGGGCTCACTGAAATATTGAATGCAATTTCTGCTCTTTCCAAGATCTCATCCCACTCTGTAACCGAATGCCTACTAAAATAAGCACACTCTCGCTCTCAATGTCGACTTTTGCGTTACAGTTTAGACTTTAGACGTTCATCAAACCGAAATGCGAACATTTTTCAAGAATCAAGCACTGATGTACATTTAAGAATGCCTCAGCCACCGGAAGTATAGATGCTCATTGAGACTTGCACAGTTTCCAGTTTTATAATCATAACGTAAGAGATTACAAGGTTCTACAAAACTTACAAATGCCACAGTTTAATTACAGCATGATGTATCGGTTCTACAGAGCGTTCATCACATTCGAGATATTTTCTTTGTATACGTACGTATAAAAATATGCAGAAAAAGAGAGTTTTTGTTTTATACCCACCAAGAAAAAGTCTAACTTCATCTTCAAACGGTCTGTCATTATGAATAACGTGAGCCAAAGTATTTTTATTAATAATTTCACACATTTATAGGTGAGATAAAGAAATAGAATGAAAGGGGTTAGCAAGCTGTTCTATTATATTTTCATCCGAATTTTCACTGCTCGAATTGAGATTCTGAAGCGCTGGGATCGAGGAGTCCTTGAGCTCAAGTTTTGGCTCAACCTGAATGGACGATTATTTATTTTTCTTCAATCATTAGCTCTACTTCATAAATTTGAAAAAAATACGCAAAAAAATGTGCATACAAGCCTCGAATCATATGACCCTCGAATTATTTCAAACCATTCTCTAATAAGAATTTTATCTCTTTACCGAACTCGCTCTGAACGTGTCCTTAAACGATTATCGGGAGCAGCTCTGGTGATAAAATGTTTCCCTAATTAGTTCAAACAGGAAGGACTCTTTGAATCCAAACCTGGAGTTTTAATTTCCCCCTAAACAAAATCCCTTTTTTACGGTAGTTAGTATTCTGCATAAAAACTAGCTCTGTATGTACTAGAAATGAAGTAATATTGTTTCGAGTTAAGTTCCACAAATCGTCATTCGAAAGTAAACGTTATGACTACCAGTACACTCATTTTTAATGGGGGTTCGAAAAAACACGAAACGCTGAGATGGGTTTTGCTAATTTCAAAACTGTCATCCATACCAGAATACAGGCCAGGACCTTTCTGGCCGACTCTCTTGTTTGACGTTGCATTGAAAGAAACGCGAATTTCCTAATCCGTACAATTTACTCTTTTGTGGAAAGCCTGGTATGAAAGCTCTTTCGCATAGCCATGTGATTGCGACTCGGCGAAGCTTACCCCAGCGCTTGTGAAATAAATTGAGCGTACGTGCTTAAAATTGACCATGACGATTCAAGTAAAACGCATCATTCTAAAACTGATAAAATTCAGTCGCTGACGTCAAATAAGATATTTTCGACAATAAGCAGAGCCTTGTGCATGAACCTTTACCTCTGTTTCGCTCCCTGAAGAACAGCACCGGAATTGAGTATGTAAGCAGTGATGATTCTACATATTGCATCAAAATGCTATATAAGAAGCATATGTGCAGGCATATGAACTCTTAGTTCACAGGTATTTTGTCGAGAAATTGTGTAGTTTCTGCAGATTCATGCACGATTCAATTCTGAACACAGGTCAAACTGTGCTTAATAACGCAAGAACACTCAGAAATGTAAACGTTTGACTTTTCCTTAACTTGAGAGGCTCAGATATTTCACAGTTATTTTATTACTTCGAGTAGCAGTAAAAAATTTGACGTGGTTTTGTTAGAAAAGTCTATCTCGATCAATGTCGTGTGGAAACGCTTCCGCACCATATTTAAAATAATTTGGGGCATACATGTGAGTAGTTACAACTTATGCTTCAATACACCGAAAAAATTTCAAGTAAATAATGCATACAATAAGAAATTTTGTGAAAAGAATGTTATGCACAATTTCCATCTCCGCTCTGGTTTCGATAACTGTTTGCAGATTAACGCACTAAATCCTTTTTTATTTGAAGGAAAACGTAAAGTCAAATGGGCTATATGAAGTGGGTCATGAGTAAATTACGCTATAATTTTCACTTACGAAATCACGTTCACTATGAAACATTCCTTGCATGACAGATTACATGAAACCAGGCCTATAATCGTATTTTAACCTCTACACACTTTCCAAACTAACAGAAGTTAGTTTGGAAAAAGATTGCACCAGAATATTCTACTAAAAAATATCTTTAGAAATAATTGTTTTCAAATTTTCAGACCTGGACAATAACAATAGCTTTATTCATACGAAGTAAGGTTATAGTTAGGTAACAAATAGCCTTCCATGTTTTTGTCACTCACTTTCGGAACATTTTCTAACTTCAGCACCTCGAGGAACATCTTTTATTTGGTGGTAAGCATAAGGATTTCTCTAGCACACATTTATGTGGAAGTAAGCGGAGTTCGATGGTGATAAGAACTTCGAAGTTCTTATCACAGATGTCACTCTTAAAAATAGTGAAATTTGTGACACATCGTGTTCGCTCGTGTGGGTACAAACTGCTCCTTAGACCAAACACATTGCAAATGACAAAGACCAACTTGCCTGGCTTGAGATATTGGGTGAAAAACGATTCTAATTTTCAACAAAAAGTTGCGCGTCCAAACTCGGAAGAAACTAACTTTCCACGGGATACGAGGTTACACAAACTCCCTGGAACTCTTGAACAATGATCAGTGGACGCATGGGTTGAGTCCATTTTCTGGCTTGGATCTGATTGCAGAATGAAAGGAGACCCAAATTTCAAGTTTCTCTCAGTGTGATCCAATCGAATGATTTCTTTCAGACGAGAAGTTTTGAAAACTCTATTTTTTGAACATTTTGTACAACAGTTATAAGTGCCCATGTCCTTCAGGCCAACTACGTCATACCTGCATGTCCAAGGGTTCCGTATCTCAGTTTTCATTTGTACTTTCAGGGAATCAGCGCGAGTCGCAGGTGGCACAGTGGCAGCCAAACGCCTTAGGTATTCATCACACGTATGCCATATTTCCTAGATTGGCCCTTACAGCTTCTGCTCAGCTTATTCTTTCGTCAGAGAAAGACACTATCAGGGCTGCCATTCTCCAGTCATTCCACTCCTCTGCATTTGTTTGTAGCGAAGGTGAATGATAAGTTCCTTCTTGTCTGCCAAATGAGAGGGCTGAAAAAACATTTCATCTACAGGGGGGAGACATTCCGAAATTTCAACGTACGTAATTTGTTTATTGATTTTACGGGAACATATAAAGGCAGAATAAGTGTCAATAAAATCGATGAAATACTAGCGACTAAATGCTGAAGTTTTACTGGCCCCCATAGCTATAATTATTATGACTTACTTGGAAAACGTAGTAGAGCAAAATTTACATTGATTATTGCAATGGCTCGTAGGCAACTTCACAGCAATTGCGAAATGTTAGTAAAGCCACTCATTTACTCACCTGGCCTGTTTAAGGTAGAGTAAATATTTGTGATTGATAATGTTAACCCTATTTTAAAATTTTTTGATAATAATTATTTAAAAGTGCATTCAAGAAGCCGCTTATGTAACATGAGCTGCTTTGCTCGCGGTATCAAAGGAGTTCGGAACAATGAAGAATTTTCCTAAAGAGCCTCAGTAACAACGCATCGGTTTCGGTCGGATTTTGATAACCAAATACCAAGTATTCTGCTGCCAGAAGTTGCAACTCTGAAATGTTGCCTGCAGAATTGCATCGCTGAGAGCATTAGCTCGCGTTTGAAACCCGTCTATACTCGAGGAAATTCGCAAATTTCAAGAAGTTCAAAGCTCACGTCAGAAAGGAAAACCATCGAGCTTCTATTATCTGAACGGAATTCTGAGGAAATTCGAAATTGATTGGCTATCTCGTCATACCAGTCTTGATTTTACCGTCACTTCTCACTCACACGCTAGTCATTATTGACACATGTGATAACAAATGTATTAAGGGAAACAATATTTACGGCTGATAAAATTCCTGCACTTCAAAGCGTCGCTGTTATCGTTACGATAGGTACGCAAATTTCATGGCATCGAATTTGAAATGTGAACCGAGTGAAAATCAATTTGAAGTGAATGACTGTCGGCTTCTATTGAGAAACACGACGCCGACGATCGAAGGCTCTTCAGCTCAACTCAGAATTGACCTTCCGGCATAACAAACCTTGCGTCCCTGCAGACGGCATTTCTCGGTCACGCATCCAACACAAAGGGCATGACATTGAGCGAAAGATTGCAATTCAATTTCTATGAAAAATTGCGATTCAATTTCCAATTTATTGCGTTTTTAACGATTTGGTAGTTAAGTGTTTTTGACAAAATATTAGCCGCGTACTTCATTTTGCTTTAATTTTGGGTATCCAGCGTGGTCAATGTCGATATACTGTAGTAAAAATGCTCACACAGATAGTTGTTCTTAGAAGTGGATAATTAAATATATTGGACTATAATTCGCACAGGTATTGATAATTTCTGTATTTCTAAAAAAAAACACCATAACTTCAAGCGCATTACGCAAAAGTTTTTCTCAGTTTCTTCGTTTCCAGAAAGGAAACAAATCCTGAAACTTGCACTTGTGGTATACTTGTGTTGTGGTATACTTGTGATGTGTACTGTGGTATACTTGTGTTGAGGTATACTTGTGATGTGGTATACTTGGATGACTAGAGTAAAGGTATCATCCGTATAATCGACCCTTGGAATAACTAGTATAATAAAAGTACCGCATTTTCAAAGCACAGTCGGAAGTTGTGTAAGGATTGCTTTTAGAGTGCATAAGAATAATAAATGTTGTACAAAAATTTTACCTCTTACTGTAGAGCGTACTTTAAAATTTGATGATTTTCATCTATCCTTTCCGCTTTCAATACTTGGTGAACAAAGTTAGAGCTACGGAAGAGCATAAATGCAAAAGAATTTAATGTCTTCCGATGGTTAAGCTCTACTAATGGTAGACGTGTGAAGAGAACCTTTGCTTCCACTACAACCAATTCTACTGCTTTGCTACTTGCGAATCTAGAACTCGCCTACGAGAATCGAAAGGCACAGCAGTAAACAATTAAGTGAACACAGACCTGAGGGCGCATGAACATTTCGGAACAGTTACCAATTGTCGATGAACAGTAACGGATAGGACTGCGACTGCTGGCCCGAACAATGCAGAGTAGACTTTTTTGTTTCAGATGTAGGACTAACGAAGGAAAAATTTCACATTCGCAGCGAGAGTGAGTTAATTGCTCTAGCTTTATTTTTTGTGAAGGAATTTTCAGAAAATTTTCTCACACTCATAACAAGGTACAATAGCAGTAGGTGTCTAGCAGTGTTTAAAATAAAGTATTCATTGCCCTTTCTTGGCATCATTCGAGGTATGTCCAACGAGTAGTAGGAGTGAGCTCCAGTCGCTCAAAGGAAATTTTTCAATCAAGATGGCAGCCTTGCGGTCAAGTTAAATGTGTTGGGAAAAGAATGTGTCTTCGGGTTTGTCTTAGTCGGGTGAAGAAATATTGTTTAGTGCTGTGTTAAAATGAGCGTCTCAATTCTGAATCCCGTCAGCTCCAGTTAAGCAGAGGAGTGAAATCCCTTTTCTTCTTAAGAATGGATACGTACAGATCCAGATTTTCAGTGCTATCAAAACAATTTATTGAATGGTGTCATGAGCCATTTTAATGTGTTCAGTGAAACAGTGAGTTTAAAGCAAGTTCATGATCAACAAGGGAATGGACAATCATGACTGATGAGCCGGGGAAGAAGACCAATAAACAATTTGTGGTGACAATCTATTGACTTTGGACAAGATGAATACAGTTTCTTCACACATCTCCAGACCTCTCTTCCATAAAATCATAACTAAAAGGCTTGGTTTTAGAAAACTGCATGAAATGAATTCCGAAGCAGCTCACAGATCAACACAAAGTCAACAGAATCACATCTGCATGAAAATTTCTCGAGAGCATCGAACTAGAAACTGAACAATTCCTCGACTTTATTGGAACTAGCAACAATACCCGGCGACTCATTACACTCAAGAAACGAAAACACAGGCATTGCGCCACAACATCCTTCCTCACTATTAGCGAAAAAATGTAAAACCTTTGACACGGGCTGAAAATTATGGGCTCTTTTATTTGGGACCGTAAAGGGATTCTCCTCATTGGGGTTTTGCCCCTGAGGAAGACAATTAATGCTGCTCGGTACTGCTTAAAAATTACGGAGGGCCCCACAGAATGACGAAGAGGGAATGCTGACGAAGGGAGCGTGTTTGTTGAAGGACAATGCTCGTTCCCACGCATTCAACGCCCCAAAACAACTTTTGAATTGATTTGGTGGGGACATCATTAACCCCCACGCTCACAGCCTTGATTTAGCACCTTCAGATTTTTATACTTTCAAAGTTTCTGAGAAATTTACGGGGCAAAATGCGTTCTATTGACGATAAGGTTTAGAACGCAGTCAAACAAAGGGCGAAAGAGACGGCGAGAAACTTCCTGATGTTGGTATGAGGGAGCTCACCTCTTGCCTCACAAATTGCATTGAAATGAAAGGAAAAAGGCCTAAAAATAACTTTAGATTTACGTATATGAGTTTATATATTAAAAATGTATTTGAATTTCATTTTTTTCAATTGAATACTCTTTATCTCAGGACATGCTTCATAGTATACTTTGGCAAATCCCACTGCTTAGCTTGTAGTAGGAGCAATTTATTCTCGAATAAATTATGCTTCGAATGGATGTGTAAGAAAATAGAGTATAAAATCAATTACCCAGACTGTAGACTCCGCTTTTCATCATCGTAAAGTTTACGTAACCTGTCAAGTTTTCTGAAAGAAGTTTTGAGTTAGCTGAACTCATGTGAGATTAGCGTCATCAACGTATTACAATACTAAATTATCTATAGGACCTTATGTTTAACTCTGCTTCGATGCATTTACACTTACTAGCGTCTTATTTCACAACGTACTAACGTGGTGCGCCGTGAGAATCACTTATAACCGATGGTTGTAGCCACTAACAGTGCAGTTGATATTATTTCCCAGATAGCAAACTACCAAATCATCTCGGTTACTTTTAGTGTGAGAGGTTATTTGCAAAGAGCGCTTCAAGATATCGGGATCAAAGTATGTCTATTGTCTGTGGTCAGGCTGCCTATTTTTTCTTCCTATTAAAGTCAGTGATAGTCCAGCTTATTTTCTTAAAATGAGACAAATAATACCTGATAAAATTAGAATCAAGTAGATTACTGTTTCTGAAATGGTTCGAGGGAACATATTCCACGTCAGAGTGACATTTGAAAGCCTCAGCCGCTGAAGCTCAGCCTATCATGAACAATAAATTTTGCTCCAAAAAATTTTAATCTGTTTACAGTTTGGGGTTCAAATTTCGTCGAGTACTCTGGTGAAAGATGTTCCCTATGTACGGTGATATCGCAATTACTTACTGCGAAGGGTGATGGATAGATATCTCGAAATCAAGATGATTTGGACGCTGAGAGAGAAGTTACGGAAGTCAAATAATGGTTTAAACTTTATGTTACTAAACTAAGCGAGTATATCTTTAGTTTTCCCAACAACAAAATAAAAGGAGAGTAGAATATTTATAAATTCAGCATGAATAAGCAAGATTTCGAGAGTTGGTAATCAGTCTGGTTTCATGGTCCCATGCTTGATTCTATTTCACGCATTTATGACGGAGCGATAATAAGAACAGAGACAAAAAATTAGTCTTCTATTATTTTTCAACCTTAGGTGTATTGTTTTTAGAGCTGCTTTCCAGGAAGAACACTGCATGACACATCAGGCTAAAACTGTCATTATTTGGCATGACAATCATTAAGGATATAACAGACATTTAGATTGGCCACCTAAGTCCCCTGACATGAACCTGATGCAAAATGTGTGGGACTACCTAAAGCGACAAGTTAGATGTCGAGAAGATTGCTCACTCACTGTGGCCGCACAATGAGATCTGTTGATGTAAGAGTGGACTAAAAATGGCCAGGTATACATACAAACCCTTGTATTGGTGCCAGTATTCGTGGGCGTGGATGTCCTACACCATATTAAATTGCACCAAAAATGACATTTTTTAAAAATGAATCCATTAAGATGGAAGTGAGATTCATCAGACATGATTAATTTTTTACGAAAAATTATTCGATTTCTGCCAATTCCTGAATTCTGAGCGCACGTTTTAGCCAAAATTCATAATATTAGGGTTTCAACTGTTGAACAAACTGTACCTTACAAGGAAAAAGGTCGAGGGTGTTGAGAATTTTGCGAAGCGAAGTTCGTGATGTCCCAAATTGTCCGGAGCGTCTTTAAGTCAACGTTCTCGGATTCTGTTCAACACTCTTCCGCTGTCTTTCCCTTGTCTCATTGAATGACCGTGCGATGTCTCCCAGCTCGTGGAGGATCACTTACTGCTCCTCGTTCTTCAAAAAAACGAACCATGCTCCGAATTGGGCTAGAATAATTGACCCCTGGCGTTGACAAAAGAATGTCACAACTTGGGCACGCTGTGCGACGCTATGCTTCTCAATAACTAATTTTCACGTATTAATCGATAAAAAATCAGAAAACGATAGATAAACAACTATTAGTGGCATTATGATCATATATTGAAGCCCCTCAGGATCTTTTGGGACACCATATACTTGACATAACACCCTTTTGTTCCAAGGCAGGAATTGGACAGAAATGGCTTCGTAAAACTGCTGAGTTGAAGTGTCTCAGTAGCGTTAATGTCACCGCCAAGTCTCTCACGTTAAATTTCTCATTTGGGAATTCGATCGAGCAATCGATTGATGCTCTTAACATTGAAACTTAAATAAATTAAATTGATAAATATTTTCGTCTGTATCTTCAACGAACTGAAATTATTGCTGCTGAATATATATTTCTAATTTGATATTCATAGCCCGCTAGAACATTGAACAATCATTACCTAAAGAGATTAAATTGAATTCAAAGTTTCTAAGTAATTATGTAACCCTCTAGTTTGTTTCTTTCTTTTCGAAAACTATAATAATTGGCAGTAATAAACCGCCTCAAAACTACTGTGGCTACTGCAGGTATTTTTTAAAGGAAAATGGTACAAGCACTTTTGATGCGAAGTTTTCTCCTCCCCTCTGAATTAACATAAAGGAACATGAAGTTCACGAAATGGGAGTCATAGTTGAACTCTTTGTATCGCCTAGCTTGTTGGGGACTCTAAATATACCTGCCAGCCCATTCTTGAGTTCGCTAACTTCCTCACGCAAGACAATGTTATTAGGACGCTTATCGGCATTAGGATTTATTATTCCAGGTAATTTATGCTCTTTGTGTGGTCCGTAGGCTTAATGAGAAAGACCCTAGCACATCTTAACCGTTGTTTTTCCCCTGCAATGTGACCTATATCGTGGCGCATCCTGATTATTATGTGTAATTTTTCTAGAGTCATATACCTGCGCTTCCATAATTAGGAAATTTCAAGAAACTGTAAATTTCCTATTACCTGCTTTCTTGATTTCGCTAAGATATGAATAATTTTTTGGCTACGAAGAAGGATCAAAATAAACCGGATTCTTCTAGCTTCCACATTGTTTGAACTTTCTTGGGATCTCAATATGTGTCGGTCATATGTTATTCGAGGTAAAATCTTAGCATGAAAATTTGCTCATTTTCACTGATATTCCATGCTACTTCTGTGACCTTTATTTGAAAATTTAAAAAATTTTTGGAAGCTTGACGAGCATGAAAAAAGACTCCCTTGAATGGCGAAGAAGAATTCCTTTTCTTCCCCCCAATTCGATCACTTTAGTAAATCACACTATTTCTCGCAACCATATCTTTTAAGATTAGAAATATTGACCACACGTACCGTTTCTATGGTATTTCGTTAGCATTTCATCTTGAATAATTGTCAGTTAACGACTTCCGAACTCGACTTGACAATTTCATCCCGGAATTTATTTCTCACTGAGCACAAACTGTTCCAGCCTTTAGTGCTTGCGTTTTCTAAGGGATACTTGAAAAAATATATGAAAGATAAACTATAGTAAATGCCTTACGCTTCCCATTCGTTGTCAGGTGTGGGAAAGTAAATTTCACCCATATAAAACATCAATACTCTCAAAAATAGCAATTCCCCAAAGGCAAAAATCTTCCCCCCATGGGCTGGGAAGGGTTAAGACCAGCCTTCTAAGTTTTTATGTGCCTCTTAGATAACCAATTAGAAAGAACTGAGTGGTTGTATGGACCCTTTTTGTTACTCAACTGACGATGCTGTACATAATTTGTCACACCTTAATATCACAAATGACTACAACGTCAATGACTATGTCATCCATGACTATTTCCTTAACTACTATGTCGTACATTAATATGTAATAGACCGAAACGTCGAACAGAATTTTAATACAATGATCTACGCATTAATAAAATTGTAATCCCTTGTAGTCTTAAGAAAATTGTCTAGTCATTTAAAATTCAGCAAGGGGGAAAAAGATTTCAGTGAATGCTAATGTCTAATTTTTAAAATGATTATGTCACAAATAACCATCATAAATGATGATGTCACTAATGACTACGTCATTGATGCCAACATAATCTATACCTCTGGTATAAATAAGCGAATTGAAGATTGGAGACCATGATCTCAAAAACTTGGACTGCGTTATTTACCACTGAAATAGTTCTTGTATTTAGAACATCAAAAAATCTACAATGAAGACTCTAGACTTCCAACAGTGACCAACTCGAGTACCCCCTATAATTCGAAAGGCAATCTCGAGGTATTCAAGTGGACCTACTATCGTCTCTATGATCGGATTCTTCCTGATGAATATTCCAACTTTCTGCAAAACAAAATGCACATCATATCCAGAGCAAGACTGCATAACTCGAGCACTGCAAATATATTTTGTGTAGAACTGAAGATCCAACAGAAGTAAATTGTGCCCATCAATTTCAACATGAATCTAAAATTTTCGCCTTATTGTAAGAGCTCACGGTATTTTATTCAATCCCTGAACCTTTCCGTGCAATTCCTGATCATTGATGTGTTAAAGCTACGATCTTAGAGTCATTCATCCACACAGGTCACACAAATTTTCCAACCCGCTCGTTTCCCTCAGTCATCGATCGTGTGTTTTTTCTCTCTCACTTCAGTGGGATCTTACGTCTTCGAAGTACAAGTAGTTCCTTTCACAGCTGGATCACATTTAAATAACTGCAATGGTCAGCAGGTTTGTGAAGAGACTCAATCCAATTCTGCATGAAACGTGCTCACTTCGCCTCAAAGAAGTGTGTGAGCGGAAGAAAAATCTTTCATATTCATGTGTATGCTTTCAATAGTGACTCAATTGGTCATAACTCACATCGATGAGTTAATTAGGATAAATGGCACGAGAACTGTTGATCATGTTCCGAGTTCATGACAGTAATTAATCTATGACCATTTGATACCACTCAAGTTCCATACACGAAATAAGTTGGAGACAACATGAGCAGCAAACTATTTGGTAGGAAGCGTCTCATAAGTTGAATTCTTCGCATCAGGCATCAGTGTTCTAGTAGCTGAGTGATGAGCGCTTCAAATTCTGCGTTTATCTCGTTTTTCCCTGGTCGCATGAGAACTTAGAGCGAAGTAATGTCTCCTCGTGCTTGTAAAGCACTCAATATTCTCAGTTATTTGAATTGAAATTATATTTAGGCATTATTGATAGTGTTTACATATTATGTATTTTTTCTGGGTAAGCTTATACCGGGTGAATCTGCGTGCAACATCTCTATTCAGAACCTTATAAACTCTAAGGATTTGATGATAACTAAATTTTCATGTGTGAAATTCAATGTTTTGATGAATTATCGATACATTTTTAATATTATGACTTGTTACCGAGCTCAATTTCACTAATGGAAACATATATTAGTAACATATGTAACCAATAAACAGAAGTCATCCAGAGTGGCTGAATACTAATGAAAAATTAGATAAAATATTACTTAGTTACTCAAGTGCGAGCGCGTGTCTCAGGTGAAAACTTTATAAGGCGCATTAGAGTTGCATTGAGCAGGCCAATCACCTTGCGGTACAGCAATAACTGGAAAAACTAGCAAAATGTTGGTGTGCAGAGCCACATGTCCTGCTGACCATATTTCCCCGGCAAGAACATCAAAATTGCGCAAACAACAAAGGAGCTGCTGCGAAGAAATCCAAAGAAATGTCTCGAAATGCAGCAGAAACAACTGCTTCGGCCAGAGCCCCGGCCACCGTCTACACGATTTGAAAACCTCGTCTTACAAACATAAGAAGCAGCAGCAGCTATGATACAAATATGCACGTTCTGTTGAAAATTGTATATCCTGAGCGAAAAACCTCCTATCTTATATATACAGGAAGGCTAGCCGAATTTGGAGGACGACTGGTGAGCTTGAATCCCCAAGTGGTCACTCGGTGGTCAGAGGACGGCATCTGTGATAGTCTCGACTGCTATTTCATAGTCTAAAAGTCAATTGGTTGTTTGGATGAAGGAGTCAAATTCAACCAATAAAATTACCGAAATGAGGTTCTGGTTAAGTCTTTGTACCTTGTACAGTAAAACACTTCAAAAAACGCCAGTGGTCATTCCACGAGGGCTCAGCCCCGCCACATGGAGCCCTGAGAACTTAGGAGCGGCTGACAGTCCGTGTTTCTTACACCATCACAGAAAAATAATAGCCTTGTTCATCACCACACTTTAATCCTCTGTATTAAAGTATCTAGTCTATGTTTGAGAGTATAGTTTCCGCGATACACCAACAAAATGTGGCGGCATGGAAAGTATAAATAAATATTAAACAGAAAAGACAAAATCCTTCAAGAAGATATTCGTGACTCGTGTAGGTCACTTTCAAAAAGTCTTCAGCATGTCATTGACGCCAGCGGGAAGCATACTGGGCAAATAGTTTTAGTTTGTGATAATGAACCATTTCCCATTATTTTCTGTTTGTTATACTGGCATTATTTGTTTAGCCGAGTAAATATGGTATGAATAAAAATGGTGTAACTATAGTTATCTAACATTTTACCGTAGCTTTAGATTAAAGATTATTGGAATGAATTTACTTGCTGCATTATCTGCTTTCCGTTAAAAAGAATCCCGGCAAAATTGACGTTAGGCCACTAAGCTCATTCTAAAATCTGCGGGGTATAAAGAATTTTTAAGAGTGATGAGAAGTAGAAGACGATAGATTGTAACACGGTATTTGCATCAGGAGGATTTAAAAAACCTTCATTTTTGCGTGAGTAGCGGTTTCAACACTCATATGCGAAGACATAAAATCTAGAACTACATCGTAATTCTTATTGAATTTATATATTGCTACTGGTGAATAAAAAGTTTTTCGAATTTTTAAAAGTCAACCGATAAGATTGGGAAATAATGTTAAAGAAAATTATTATTTCGAGACTGATATTTTTAGGAATCTCAAAATACACTGCTTTAAATGAGCCGTACGATAAAATTTGCTAATTTGAAACTCACGACGCATTCAACGAAGTCCTAGAAAGTACAAGTACGATCAGTATCTAATATAACTTTAATTGATTGAATTTCAGCTGTACAATGGAGCAGAGCAAGAAACGCTCAATTTTCATGCCCTTTAGTCTACTCAGTAACCAATAATAATTTAATTAACTCGGGTCTTGAATATCTCGGGCACGACTCTTCTCGAAGAACCACATTGAGGCAATTATTCATTCACATGAAATACAGCGTAGTCGCCAATTTATATATCGAGATAGTTCTCATCCAGGTCGATACAAGTATCTGGATGATTATTCCAGGTTCCCAAGCTTGTAAAAGAGGACGTCCTGCAGGCCTCATTCCGAATCAGGTATTGAGAAGATTTTGAGCATGTGCACTTTTAAGAAGTTCGATAGCGGTTCAGGCTAAAACTCCAACTAACGCAGCACCCTCTTTGTTGATTCATATCCTGCAGTGCATCTCCATGTCTTGAGTTTTATCAAGAATATAATGGTATATTTGAATTGGAGTTAATAAATTCAAACTTATATTTCGTCAAAGATCTCCTTGTTTTCTCAGGCGTACATCATCAAGGTTTTGATGAATGATTTGAAATGAAAAAGTGGATTGATGACTAATGCCCAACATGTATATCACACACTGATGGTTTAAGTTACGTTGAACTACACTTTTTTCGCTTAAATTGAAATAATTCACGTTCGAATTAAAACCAAATTGAAATGAACAAATCAATTTGTAATTAAAATAAACCGATTTCATGGTAAAATATGTCAATTTCAAATTAAATAAAAAAATGAAACTAAAATGTCTGAAATTCAAATTAAAATAGTTTAGTAAATTTTATTACTTCATTTTAAACTATGACTTTCAAATAAATTTATGTGACAAGACACATGCAGGTAGTCCCATTAAAGATATCAATACCACTAATTTTTTAATTCATTTTGACATATAGATATGTACTTAAAATGATGGTAAGCGCAGCAATGAAAGAAGTATAAAATTTTGGTAATATATACATCACCGTGACCAGGATACACAGGGATTGAAATATTAAGTACAAAATCGTTTGAAAATGCGCACTCTTCAGTTGAAACAAATACGGTAAATATTTAATTATGAAATTTCCAGAAAAGCTTAATTATATGCTGAATTTCAGGAGTAAACATTGAACAATATTCAATGTATCCAATCTTCACACTAAATATATTTCTTTGTTATTCATAGTACAAATTACATGCATATGTCGAACACAATGATTATTAATGATTCAGCAATGTTGTATACTTTTACAATTTTATTTAGCTAAATGGATCTTTATTAGTCTTCCTATGTATGTATATTTTACGTACGTATCCATATATTAGGATGAATTTACAAAATTATTGTATTGATATCTTTAACATAACTGCCCGTGATATGTGTAATCACATAAATTTACCTGAAGTAAATAGTTTAAAATTAAATGATATAATACAATGATCTACTTTAATTTTGATTTCATATTTCAATTCGAAATTGATGCATTTTAACCTGAAAATGATTTATTATAATTTGAAATTGATTTATTTTAATACGAAATTGATTTATTTTAATTTGAAACTAAATTGTTTTTGTTTGAACTTAACATTTTTCGATCTGAAGCCAAAAAGGTGTAGCACTATTTTATTTTATATGAAATTAGTTTGTCCACCATTCGTGAGAGCATCGATATAATAGATCAAATAATGGTACACGCACACATAATTCTGAGATCGAAAGGATAATGTTAACACTTCAAAGGAGCAAATGTACTGTCGTACGAGTATAACTGTTAGGGCTCATTAACATATACATCGCGTGACAGTGTCGCGGAAATAATACGGTTGGACGGGGCTATCTCAAGCTTTTCACACCTTCAAACGGTGAAAAATATTTCTGTCTGGCAGAATGTTGACATTGATTATAATTCAGTCACGGATATCTCGGATATTCGCTACAATCATAAAGTAATTAGAAAAGTAATGAGGAAAATAAGAATGAGATGTCAATAGTGTCCGGGAAACAATGGCATCCACAGTACGCTGTTAAATTGGAACAGAGGAGCTACACCGGAAATTTCATTAATAAATATTTCTGGCAATAAGAAATACTTTAATAAGTCATTTATGTAAATGAGCGATACCTTGTTTGTCATTTCGTTTCCCAAGTGTAACGAGGGAATTATAATACAGAAAGCTTCAATTCTGCGCCAGCAAGTAAAAAATGGTCCTCACTCTGAAAAAATCCTCACTCAAATTTAATAGTAAATAGTGTAAAGCTTGGACTGGTAATTTAAGATAAAATTTCCCAACCAATAAAATTCAGCCCATCTCCCTACGATTGATGATTTTTGAGTAATCAATATACTTAAATTGGTTAACATTTTTTTTCGTCGCTCTTCAGATTAGACCAAAGGTAGTTCGATACTTTGATACAGATAGTTTTAAAAATCATACACTACTAACGCTCTTGTGACCCGTGCGATCACTTAATATGTTGTTCATCAAGTAAGAATCAAATTCACCAAAAAACAAATTGGTCACATGGATCGCTATTATTGAAATTTATATTTTCGCACATGAATATTACTGATATTGTAAATATTATTGATGAAACGGCTCAAGCAAATTTTCATTTACAATAAAAACATGCGATGAACGCTGAACTTTTAAATAGCTTGTATCATTGATACTGATTTTTATTTTACTACTGAATATTTCACTTTAAGCGAATGAACACGCACTCATTTTAGCATTCTGTATACACAGGCTGACCCGAAAGTAACTGTCCTTATTAATTTACTAACAAAACAAAAACTAAGATTGCTAGGAAGTTGAAACATTTCTTATTCGAAAAAAATTATTTGTTTATTTATTTGTTATACGTTTTGAATACAAAGTCATTTAAACAATAACCGCGGTAGCTTAGACGCTGAGACAAATAAGGGCTCTTTTCTTCGTCGGTGTATTCCAGATCGTGGTATACCATTAAAATAACTAGTGTTCATAAATTCAATAGTTCTTAGAAAGACCTTTTTCTGACATGGATTCGGTTATCACGTAGCACTTCTGTTACTGACATTGTCGTGCGTATCTCAGACATATGTAGATGCTCCTTTGCAGCTTTCCCACGCTTCCTCTTTTGCGGACCACACGAGACTACCAATGGGCCCCGGTCAAACAACATGGAATTCGGTGAAGGCATGTTCGAACAGATGAGATATGGAAAGCACCCAGACGACAGGTTCTCAT
>VOMN01007299.1:0-30910 GCA_014899125.1 Orchestia grillus
TTCCAGGCGATTGATGGTGAGATGCGTGGTGTGAGGACGAGCAGCATTGTGATGGAAACACCATGCCGTCCTCTCTGCAAATCACGAGTGGTCCCTTTCGATGCCGTTCAGCTAGTGTACCACGGCTGCTTTGCTGAGTGTAATCCTGCGAAAGTTCCCGTGGCAAAGGAGGAAGTTTTCTGAGAAGATACCTTGAAATACATCGGTATCAAAATTTGTTGATGGTGTATTTCTAATTCTTTTCATGCTGAAATATTTTATTTTAATATGAGAAACCCATCTCGTACAACTTCATTTATTAATTTTATCATCCCTACAAGCGTTCTAAATAGATTTACTGTTGAATTCATCTTTTTTATGAATGTATTGAATTAAAACAATTCTAGTGTGATTTTTTGGTGTGACGAAGACCGGTGTGAATGATTGGGGAAATTTTGTTGAAGGCTTAGATATCCGGAAAGAAAAAACAATACATTAGTCAGAGAACATTCCAGAACGATGCTAACTTACCCGAATTTGGTAGAAGATTTCCAAAACAATTTCTTACAAATTTATCAGTACTTTTTCATCAAACTCATTATTAAAATCATGATGGAAATACCGAATTTCGGTAAAACTTTTTTGACCAATTTGGTAACGGAAGGGTGGAAAGTCATAATGAACTATTTAACGTTTGACAGTATGTCGATACCCGTTGATCTTTTCATGTTCACAGTTTTTTCGCAACTTTAATACAATATGGCTTCACAACTCAGGAAGAAGACTAAATATCTGTCCATATCTGAGCGTATATTTATCGACATAATTGCTACATAAATTATAAAGACCGAAACAACTGGGAAGCGAATTTGGGACCTGCTTGCTCACGACTTACCTTTCCACTTTGAATTATGTAACTACATACCGTAGATGACCCGTAACCTGGTGGGTCACTTCCAAAATTCCGTTCAAGTCTCTAATGATTCTTTTTGATATCCTAACAAATATTCAAAGCCAAAGAAAATAATTGATTCACTTTAGTCCTAATGAAGCATAGCTGTGGTACGATGAGAAAGCCCTTACATAATTACTAGGAGATGAGTTATAAATTTCTGAACTATGTTGTTCCTGGAGAGCATACTCGGCTTCAAGCATGATGATCAGAGTTTTGTTTATAAAAGTGATTTCAATGAAAGAAATATCGTAAATTTTGAAATCAGTTTCATATAGAGCATGGTACATCAGGCTTCCAATCAGTAAGGTTACAGCCTTAAAACTAAAATGTTGAAATCATAATGAAACTTATAATTAAAGTCTCAAAGACTATAAACTTTAAATTATCCGTTGGAAGTTGCAATAAAGCTTCGAATTGTGGTTCTTAATTCTGTAATAAGCACGAAAAGTTAAATATTAACCTAAAATATCGCGTGATCATTGTGAATACTTCTTTAAAATGAAACTACCGAGCAAGAACG
Organism: Orchestia grillus; assembly: GCA_014899125.1. NCBI lineage: Eukaryota > Metazoa > Arthropoda > Malacostraca > Amphipoda > Talitridae > Orchestia > Orchestia grillus. Next base: position 1,455 of record VOMN01007299.1, read on the forward strand.
GCCTATTGCAACCTAGATACCCTCATTCATATGATAAACAGCAAAATGATAACAGAAAAGTTGAACATATTACAAATTCTAGAGCGTGAAATATCTATAATTTAAAATTAAAGTCGAAGTACGAATGAACTTTTACAGATTTGTGTCTTTTAATTCTTGCAAACGTACATTAAGGGGGGATAATGCGTAAACCATTATACTGTACATACTTGTAGTGCTGTTAGGGATAAAAAATCATTTACATTTATTTTAGAAGCAAAGTAAATTACAGACGTGACACATAATAGTGCATATCGCTTATCAATAACTACGAAGGACGGCGTTGTCTCTCGGAAATAATTTAAACTCGTTTCACATAACGTATAGTGATAATTTTTAAACGTTAGGGAAACATTTCAAGAATTCCATCGATCAAGTTTCAATCTTACTATATAAAGATGTACTGATGCGTCTCATTACTTAATATTGGGTACCAAAAAAAATTGTATAATTTATATGGTAGAGCCAGAAATAAATTACAAAATTGCCTTTATTCTTCTGAATAAAGAGCAAGGGTAAGGAAGATCAGCCAGCCTCTGCAATAACAGTAGATTAAGCTGAATTTAATTCATTTGTAAATTTATGTAAATTTCGTTTACTTTTCATTATTTGACATAGAGCTAATGTAAAGTGTTCACGTACAACATTGAGCATTATGTGTGTAACGGAAAGAGAAAGTCCGTCAAAAAATTATAACCCTGGAAGCCTTAGATGACCTTTAGTAAAATTTCATCAATCATATATATATTTATACATAAAAAAGTGAAAATTGGTAGGCTCTCAGGTTCCAGTGTGAGAAAATTTAAATTTCAAATTTTCTTCTGAGATAATTATTTATCAATCACCAAGCTTTCAAACAACGTCACGTAGGTCTTCATACAGGGCGGATCGAATTCCCAAAAGCAGATTTCATCCAAGGACCTATGACCTCAAACCTCGTATTGCATATACAGACGCACATTTTAATTTAGAATTTTTCTTATTATCGGGAAATATTTGGGCGGAACATCCAATGACCGGTTGAAGGCACATTCGCCCCGTGTCTTCGTGTAGAATGATTCTAAACACTTCCAGGCCCTTGTGCTTTCTTGATGGTCCAGAACAGCCACAGGGTAGGCGCCCTGTGTCGTAATCGGGCCACATGCGCTTGCTTTGCATCCGTAGACTTTTTTCAGAGCTAATGTTCTAAACTTTTAATCACTATTGAAAGTTTGATGACTTAGTCGCTTTATGTGAAAGGTCAAATGAGTTTTGGACTCATTTTTAACAGTCCTAAACCACAAAAAAATTGGTTTCTCTTGGCCATTGAACTTCCGTTGTTTCCATGGAACTTCCGTTGTTTCCATGGAACTTCCGTTGTTTCCATTGGACTTCCATTGTTTCCATTGGACTTCTGTTATTTCCATTGGACTTCCATTGTTTAAATTGGACTTCTGTTGTTTCCATTGGACTTCCGTTGTTTCCATGGGGCTTCCATTGTTTCCATTGGACTTCCGTTGTTTCCATTGGACTTCCTCTTCGGACACGCCGTCTCATACTCTGCGCTTAGACGTCAGTTGGTGCCCTCCGGACGCAGTGCGAGTGCACCAGTCATCTCAGCGAGCCTTTGTTGCGTGTAAGGTACAGTTCGTTGTTGCATGAGAATAAAAAAATATATTTTCCTACGTCAGCTGTGCACTTCATAATTAATACGAAACTAAAGGTAAAAATTTATTGTTTAATCTCACCACGGATTTTCAGATGAAGAAATTTAAGACAAAAAATTACTATAAGAAGCAATGAAAAATTTCAGTACAGCAGGGCATGGCAAGGATTTGGTACTGACCGAACACATGAAGTGTTCTTCCTGAGACGGGATTTTGGTACGATCTTAATGAACTTATACAATACACTCAGGACGAAACATATATTTTACCATGAACTTGATCAAAAGTGTAAGTACAGGGGCTGCATTTCTTGAATCCGGCAAAGATATGTTTTCTACGCAGACTTTTTTTATGATTAGCGACACGTCAGGAATGCTAAGGAATTGTAACGACAGAGTCAATACTCTGCTGGGGCTGCGGTGTAAATAAATGTAATTCAAACTGAAAAGCGTTCATAAGGTACCTTGTCATTCAGTACATGATTTTATTGTAAAATTGCTGTTAATTTCCAGGGAGTACCAATTTTTCTCGGTCAGGTATTTTGAAGGAAAATCGTTCGAGTACTTCTGAGATGCAAAAGAGCTACTTCATATCTTTTTAATAAGTACTGTAATAATGAATGCATTTTCACAAGCGTACAGTTAAATTTTTCACTCAATATTTCGAACAGCGCTCGTCGATTGGTAAGGTGAACACTTCAAATGATAAGGTGAACGCTTCAAATGATATGGTGAACACATCAAATGATAAGGTGAACACATCAAATGCAAACCATGTCATGAACGACAATGTTCGATCGCTTCAAAACAACTCGGAATCATTCCTTAGGTGACATCGCCCTCAGAATATCAGTTGAATACGAGAATGTGGCAAATTTTTACGTTTAAGGCCGGGGCTCATTCTACCAGTCGCCTGAGAAGCATGAGGTCTTCCCCTGTCGTTGAAAAAATGTAGGGAATCCAGTTCATAAATTTAGGATATTTCTTTCACAGTAGAGCCACCAGAGTTCAATTTTTCAACAGCCCGACATGGTAATTATTGCCCTCAAGGAATCTTTGAGCGTAAATGTATTGGAAAAGCTACTGCCCAATTACAGTACTTAATTAGGAGTAGGAACACTCGAGTCATATTTTTGGGCATTCTCTTCTACCTTATCGGGGGCCTTAGCAACATGCCTTTTTTTCATTCAGATATTGTTCGAATGGCAAACCTTTGTTATCTAGCAGCTCAATGTAGCCATGTTGGTTCAGTTTGATGCGGACCTCAACTGAAGGACCCGCTTCTGGGTAGTTGCAACCGCCCCAGGATATGACCGACCTCCTCCTCCCTGACAGATTCAAAATCAACAGGTGACTAATATTTTGTCCGGGGAGCTTATGTGTAACCAGTGATATTCATGACTTGATGGCAATTTAGCAATTTGAAAGAAGCTTCATTAACTATGTTCGGTATTTTTATGAATATAAAGGTTCTATCCTGTTCATTTGGATATTTTACTAGTATAGATTCGATTTCACCAAGAAAATCATTAATCAGGATATGAAAAGTCGAAAAAACACGTATGCTTCTTTTGCGAAGCTTGTAGTTTCTCCGATAGATTGTTTAATAAAAACTATACTTCCAATCAAAGAGACTTATACATCCAAACGATGAAAGTTCTTAGTTCAACTTCATTTACATGTAAGTTTTCGTCTTATGTAGTGCCGAGTTAAAGTGTTTTTATGTAGTGAATTTATTAATAGCTTCAGGTTCAATAATATACTTCGATTCAAAACCTGGTTCTACTATGTTTTCCAATACGTGTTTTATTGATGATTATCCTGCATTGGACATAAAAATTACGTCTAAAATATTATTTTCGTTTTACTAGCAAAAGACGCATTCCTTGAGGCATGTAAGGGAATATCAGCTACACTGTTTAATTTATGAAATATATTGAAACTTAGTTCAGGATATCTTAACCCCTCCTCTTGGCACCTTGCTCTCTAGATATTAAGATACACGGAGCTCTGCTCACATTTTCCAATGAGGAAATTTTCGAAGTGTGTCAACCGAGCGGAGTTTTGCATCTCGGGTTTCCTCATCAGAGTAGGGCAGAAAAGTTGTCTTTATATAGTAGAATTTCCATGATTAGTGAAAATTTTAATTTCTTCCTATTAAGCAGACTGATGAGAATTTCAATAACTGTTTTATAATACGAAGTTATTTTTTTCAGTTGCTGACAGAAATTTATCGGGTATGATCGTCATTTAAAATATGTATGCGTTGACTTTTTGAATTTTGCTCACCTCATATCCATGTAGGTTGAAAAATTCTAAAACAAATATCGTCCAATTTTGATGCGATTTAAAAAATGGTTTTCGCTTACACTTCTAAGTACTTGAGTCTATCTTGCCGAGCCCACTCCCGAAGACAGATAATTCCAGTCATTATATTGAAATGTCGAAAGAACTTCCTCTTGAGAATAAAATACTAACCTCGACTTTTGTCAGACTTTGGCTCTAACTCCTTTGTTCAACAAACTCGGGCACAAGGGCCTGGAGGGTCTGGCTAGAGATGAGAAGTTCTGAGGGCTTTGTTGCATCGCAAATTTCTTTTCGGAGAAAAGTACTTTTGGATATTCGAAGCCAAACTATACAATAACTTCGGAGCTGAGAGGCAGGTATCCGCAGTTTACTCTAGATCGACATACGTCTAAAAAATATGTTTGAACCGTTCTCGCACTTCAAGTGATGTTTTAATGAAAGTTATATATACGGGTGACGCAAAAAAAACAATAGTATGCAAAAAAAAAGGAAACCCATTTTTAAATTAGTGTATTTTACAAACTATTAATTCAAGGCCTTTTCTTGGAAAACTGTGTGATACGTTGACATTTTGAGCATATTTATTTTAAATTTCATGAGGATACCTTAAAAATTGTGTTTTGTTTCATTAAATCGTTCATCTTACTCGCACACGTTTGAATTTTGTGTCAATTAAAGCTGCAAACACCTATTTTATCCATAATATAAAATATGGACAAATGAAAGATAACTAAAATACACGGATGTTAACTAGTCTGCAGGGCGGAAGTCGACATAACTAGAGCTCCTGGGAATGTCTTGTACAGGGTGGCGCCAATGTAAGGTACCGTCACTGATATCGGTAGCACTGATACGTTAACAAATGTTTAGTAAGGTACCCTCTCATGAAATTGTGTCCTAAGCATTTGTTAACGTATCAGCGCTACCGATATCAGTGAGGGTACCTTACTTTTGCGCCACCCTGTATATTGCACCAGTACTCTCCTTCTCAGTGCTGGGGTAAGGACTCGGTCGGACTCCTGCCGGCCGTTGGTCGGACTAGGGTGGTCCTGCCACCCGCACTCGAGTTCCAGTGATCAAAAATGCAGTGTATTTTGGGTCCTACAATTGTCGGCCTTACCAATCAATCAAATTGAAAGGCAATACATGACTTGTAAAAATAAACGTATAAGATCATTAGAGGAACATGAAGTTAAGCGTAGATTTTAAGGCTAATACGAATAATATGCTAAAACGTACAAGACAAGCTGTATCACTGAAGTGAAAAATATCATGAAAAGGTGTTAGTCGGAGACCAAAAAAGTCAACCAAGTCAGTGTTAATCGCTAAGGATCAATTTATGACAATATAATTTTTACACTTTACGGTACCATTTTTTAGTGTGATTCCATGGGATTCACATTGCTTTTTGCATGAAGCAATACACTTGAAAGTTTAAAAAGGATTGCATCGAATTATTTGACTTTTACCTGACAGTGAGCTTATTTGACCATATTTAAATCACGATTACCTAGGTGCTCGAACAGTTTTCATGCACTGAATGCATAACGTTTCGTCAGTAGCATCAGCAGCATTTCCTCTCCTTCAGAAGGACACACCGAGAAACTGCACATCTTCCCTCAATTGAAGTGGCGATTCTTTCAGATTCCAAGGGCGGTCTGGCTCAGCCAGACTTTAGGATCAGAAGCTTGTTTGGCTGCAGCAAACAGAGATTTATGGACCTCCTGCCCCATTAATTTCTGAACTGCCCGCTCGAGCTGCTCCGTTAAAGTCAAATCGAGTGACCTCTACACCCAGCCACTTCGATACACTCATTTTTCAATTTAACAGCGTTCCGACAGCGTCTATCCAAGGGTGGGACGATCCTTAAATTGTCACTTCGACACACCCAGAAGTGGCAACTGAAGTATCGCCTCATCCATGCATTGGCTCTATAGAAAAAAACGTTGAATCATATTTCATAAGTAAAATAACGTAAATGTTGTATAAATTTCATAAAAAAGTAAACCACGTTAACAAAATGGTCAAAAATGGTTCAAATTTAGCCAGGATCGAATACCGCTCTCAGTATTAGAATTCCCTCATAATTTATTCCAGAATAAGTCAAGGACCCCATACATTTTCCTCAAATACACGATGAGTAAAAGTTTACTCAGAACAAGGAAAATGAAACGAAGATTCACGCAGTGGGAATGAAAAAACATGTTCAAATTAATGTGAGGCGAAATGAGGTAGAATAATAAGATATCTGAATTAATGCATCTTGCTGGCCTACCGGTATCTGAGAATACCTGATAAAATGTACCTGAATTACGAATACACTGCTTAGTTTCACCTGCTCATTTGTATTAGCATGAGTATTTAGCAAAACTTTTATTTAATACAGATTGATCACCAATGACTCTAAATTGTATACTATTAACACATCCAACACTACAGGAAAGTCCGCTTCAGCTTCAAGACGAAAAAATAACCAATGTAGTACGAGCATTTTGATGCCCAATCGCTCTTAGTGATGGGAATCTCGGCAACTTTTAAGTTTTTACATAAAAAAATACTGAAACAACCTCTGCTTGTCATATTCATTCAGTTGGTAGCACGGAAACAATTTATTCCCGGTCGAACGGGGATTATAGCGTAAATTTGAAGAATTTATGAATTTAGAAATTGGATACGGTATCTTGGTTATGTCATTTTATACTTTTCAATATGTGTTCATCAAAATTAGTTATTTCAATTGTGTTTGTGGTAAAATTAGGAATACAGCTTTTAAGGTAATGAATTCAGACAAAAAAATGAGAATCGAGTGAAATAACTTTAGAAACAACTTAAAAACACTATGGGGAAATTTTGCCAAACTTTCACGAGTAGAGTTTTGTGTTTCTCCAAACACGTCGATGCGAAGTGGAGCCTGTGGTTCCTCGAAAAGGATCGCTTTACAGAAAGGTCCTCGAGAGTTATCGGCAGGTCAACCGCGGAATTTACTACACAACACCCATTCATCAGAGAGCTTTAGGCGTAACTTTGAACATTTGAGCGTGACATGACGGTGAAAAGAAGTCACGATTGGTGTAGATGGTTCAACTGGGTGCGATGTACAAGTAGATTTTAGGACAAGTAGACGTAAATTTTCCAATCAAGAAAGAGTGTAGAAAATGAGCGCGTGGTACTTAGAAAGCTGGGATCCTCAATCGTGGAATCGGGAGTTCGGTTTTGGGTGCTAGAGGGAGAGGGCCGTAGGCCAATGCGCCCTGGCGGGCGGCTGGCCTGTACTTTAGACGAGTTTGGAAAACGCACTCGGAGTTGTAGACAGTTAAGGAACCTGCAACTCATTGCACGTTACCTCACCTTTCGGCAGACAATTTCTACAACATTGACTCGCAGTTAATAAAGTGCTCTTGAATTTGCAACACCGTTTTGCAGCGTCACATATATTGGTCCAGCCGGAAGTTCAAGTACTTCTAGAGCATCGTTTGCCTCAAAATCAATCCACGTAGTCGTAAGCTACCGTGAGCTACAATCCAACCCGTTATTTTTAACGGGCGAACATGATAGGATAATAATAATAGGCCAGTGTTGCTTGCTGGCTTGGGCCGTTTGTCGTCCTCTTTGTTACTCTGTTAAAAATTTAAATAGGAAAATTCCCGGGTCCGTATTTCTAACTAATCAGTGAGACTGTCTGAGAAGGCAGTCCGTATGAGTTATACTTCAAATAACAATATTTCATGCCAGATTTACCGTAAATAAGAGGTCATCTTGTGAAGGTAACATCATTTGTCCCGCCAAATCTGATGGGGGAGTCTACTAGTTCTTAATGTGCCTGAAATTGAATTGTTTGTTAGACCAGGCTGGGAAAAATGTTTTCGGTGCTGCACCTTTTCACAAGTGGTCCTATGTATGTCAACACTTTAATTTTAAAAAAATACTGTGGACTACTGGATTTTCAAGTTAAGTTTTTATATGTATGACCATATGTGAAAAGGTGCCCAGGTGTATTCCAGTGGGCTGGGCTTAGAGAGTAATGAATAGTTCAGTATATTTACTTTCAGCAAACATACACGTATTAGTCATGCACATAACAAACGGCTCGACACGGTCTCATTGATGACTTGAACAAATTACAGATGATATTTTCACATGAATGATAAACAACGGTTTGCTGACCACACATGTTTGATATTTCTAAGCCACTTCATTTTCCCAAATCAATACCTGATGATGGTTAATTTAAAGGCGACTCCAAGCAAAATCCGTTTGAACGTCTACATATTATTGAACGGAACAGTGATGCAAAACGTACGGAATGCGATCTAAAATTTGAGCACATTCAACAGTAAGTTTCAGTAGTTGCTGCTGGTAATTCAAACACTTTTGGTCAAATTTAGGGTGTGATTCATCAGGTCACCTACTTCAACACTGGATGGCTTTTTATGAGAAGTAAAATTCAACAGAATTATTGTTTTGGATTTTTAAACCATCGTTGTCTATTTTTACCTGTTGTGAAAAGGATAATGCCGTACCATAACATTCTGTGTCATGTTGGACTCGTATGGTATGCTGTAATCAATGCTTTCATTGTTTGGAATTTGTGTTGCTAACGTCTTGATGTGAAGTAAATAGTATTTATTTTCCTCTAGATATGCTGCTCATGTAGTGGTACACAATTATTTGGCCTAAAGGTTTTTCACAGGAATCGTTTAACAGAAACTTTTAGAAACAAATTATAAAATTTAAGATTGTTTCTTCCAACAAAATAATCTCTCCATCTGCTCAAGCACTTCTTACTGGAGTCAAGTTGCTGCATTTGCTCAAAGCATATCTAAAGTTTCATCTGAGCGTCGGAATATTTGCGTGAAATTTAATTTTCTTAGAAATTAACTCAACAACGACGAGTAAGACCAGGTTCCAATGATGGTGGTTAGAGGACTAGGAAAAAATTCATGAATGCTCAACGAAAGGCGGTACGTCGTACTAGCGAATAAACCTGATGTTATATTTTGTCCTTGAATTTTTCAAACTGGTTTGAAGAGAAGCACCGACAACAGAAGAAACGTTAATGTGTTGATGCAAGTTTACTAAAAGAGCGGCAAGAGATGTTGACGCGAAAGCCCAGCTTTTTAGAGCAGATCATAGAATTCAAAGGGGCGCTATTATCAGGCACTTACGAGCTCTTATCGGCAACGAATATAGTAGTAATAGTAGTAGTAGTAATAGAAGAATAGGATTACTAGCGCTCCAGTCATCATGAAGCTGAACGGGCGAAAACTGCGTACACACTGAAATTTACGACTTTATCACTAAGGGAAGCAAATAACAAACGCTGTGTCGGCATGTTGCATTGTAACTCGTGAATCTTAGATAATGAATTAACAACTCATATAACACATCACTCTGTATAACACATTTTAAGGAAACTACATAGTAATAAGCTCACATGCTACAATTTCAAATCCCAAACAGGCCGTTTCGTTGGACAGAATGCCAATACCGATTGTTCGTAAAATTCTACGCTTCTGAGATCCACACAACGCTGTTCTACGCTCAAGACAGTCGCTGTGATTAGAAAGGGATAGAAAACTCAAAATGTATCATACAGTGAACACACTGAGCGATAACAACGCTCCTTCTCCGCAACATCTGCTCGGTCAACACGAATGTTAAGAAATGAACAGTTTTGCACAAGATGCAGAGTCAACGAGCTGAGCAAAGACCTCCATGCGAATGGCAATCATGGCGTCGCAGCTCGAGTTGTGCTCTCGTAAAAAAAATGACATCGATTTCGGTTGGATGGTTTGATCTGGGACGCAGAAAAGGCACAGCTTGCGCTTTGGCATAATTACTATGAGGCATGTGATGTGCGGTGTTGTTCAACTGAACACATTGTGGCACGCGCGTGTTTATCGTGCTGTGCGGCCTGGAAACTTTTTGTTTTCTTGTTTGTATGTGCTGCTAACATGCAGTCCTCAACTTTGGAAGTTTTACAACTGAATTTTATTATTTACGTAAATGTGGCTGTTGAAGGCAGTCTACTACTGCATAAAAAGATGAGTCCACATAGTAGAATACTGTTTCCGAGAACAGTGTTGTGTATGGAAGGCAAACATATGTTTGAAAGCAGACTCAGGCACGTCGAATTTGAAGAAAAGGGGTAAAAAAGGAGCACACAACACTAGAAAGCTTTTCAGCTCACAGAACGATGAACTAGTAAAGGGCTAAGGGTGATACTTTATTTTTTATATATTTAGCTCACTGAGCTGCAATGTCTCTCAATTACAGCTCATTTTTCCGTGCCAAGTCACGGTTAAGAATCGTTTCGGTTTTGGAACAAATATTGTTCAAAAGATGTCAAGGGTGCCCACTTTCTATTCCACACGTTCTGAAATTTTACCGAAAATTCCTGACCTTTCATTTCAGGGAGAAACCTACCTTTCTATTAAGGTAGAAATTTTCAAATTATTTGAAAACTTGCTATGAAGTATATTTAGTTTTTACTCAAGCTATTTTTGGTCGCCTGAATGGCGAATACTTCTGAACTTTATTAAGATTTTTAGCGCTTCAGAACTGATTGATCATCTGACTCGTGCTCCGTCAGTGAGACATGAATTATCTATTTGTGTAATAAAAGGATGAATTTAAAATACAACTCAGATCAATGACTCAAATAAATCACAGATGGAAATTATATTATTATTTAAAGCAGAAATGTAATTTGAATGAGTGCACTTCATGATGAATAGCAAATTTATATAATATATCGCAGAGTGACATACCACTCCATAAATATCGTGTTAAACATTTCATTTTGCTAAGAAGTGGATTACTCTTTGTCAATTAACCTACATTTGGCAAAATTACTAAGCCCAAACAAAATTCTAATGCAATCTTCAGTGTGCACGGCTTCAAACACAACTCATGCTTCAAATTTGTAACTTGAACTTTTGGAATGAGCTTTTGAATTTCAAAGCGCAAGCGTATAATCATTACCCAAAAGCGCATCATGAAGTTAGAATGCAAAAACTTACTTGAAAAGAAAGGAAACTCACTTCCCTTAAAACGTACACAGGCACCTTTTCGAGAGCCTTTACCCTCCTTATTAATTCGTTCCAATTTCCCTCCAATGGCCCATCGAGCGCCATGCAAAGAGCCTCGATTGCTGTAGCGCCAGGCCCGCGGCGCCCGTTTCGACCCTGAGTTTTTTCGTACAAAACTAAGTACGTTTTAGGCGAATGGAGCCTCTTTTGGTGCTCACATGAAAATTGTGTACGAGTGCGTTTAACTCACAAAGACCGGAACGCCAAATTATCAGGTGTTTGTTATTGTCAAAACTGAGTTCAGTGTCGTAAGATTTCAACTTTTTAATTTTTACTGGAGATGATTGCGACGAGTTAAAAAAAATCAATTACTATGCAAATATAGCGAGAATTAATCCCCACCTGTCTATTTCCACCCTAATGAAGAGCGAGTTTGCGTTCGACGTGTGGCATTTGATGCGTCCTCATCGTGCACATTATCATGTGAGCCTTGTTCAAATGATCTCAATTTCCTCACTCTACAGTCATAGAACTATTTCAGTTGAAAAGTCGATCGATTGATTACCAAAACAAATTAATGAAACGTAGCAATTTACAATACATTAACTAAACACACAGTAGTTTCATACACTGCTAGTATAGTAGTAGCATATGTACGCTAAACATACGAATAATGTTCCTCTACGACCGATATTACCACCTTCCGAAATGTTTCTGGATAAGTTTCCTAAATTTCTTATTTCAATAATAGAAAACTTCGGTCAATCGATATTCCTTTACTGATTGGCACTGAGGTCACTCGATGTTCTGTCTTGCGTGAAACACGTTTGATACTATTGAATGATCAGTTGAAACTCTTCTATATGTTGAAAATTTCCCATACCTTTCACTTCGATAGTGTTTCACATAAATTAATTAAAGTTGAGTATAATTTAAAAAAAGGAGAGTACCTCAACCTGGCTCAAGCCCATACTTACGTATGTATGATATTTGCTCCTACTGCTATCATTTTCCGATACTTTCGTTAAAATACCTCTATAAAAACATGTAAGATTTTGTCTTAACCTCATGTAATGTTGAAAGTAAGTCCATATACGAGTATTAATTACCGAGTATGATTTAATTAAACGATCAAAACTATTTCATTCATTTGATGTAAACGAGGATTAATAACCGTTTTCAAGAAAAAAAATTATAGCTGAAAGATAGTCAAGAGCGCACTAAATTTCAGTATTGCGAGCAGCCGTGTTGTATCATAGAGCGTCGTGTACCACAGCGATTTATTTACAGCTTTGAATCGATTTTGAACTAACAATAACTTCGAAAAGAATAATCATTTTACTCGTAATATGCGAATAACTTTAGGGCCGAAGCTCAGACGATAAAACTACCCTACATAATACTTTTCCTTAGAAGTCCGGGAAATCAATTGCGTTTGTGCAACGTAAAGAGAGATTGCTTCATCTATTTAGAGGATACCAGACTCGATGCAATCACGCCATCCAGCTGACATTTGACTGAGTGAAACTTAATCAACGGTCATTGGGCATCACAGCGTGATTAACGTATGAAGAGGTCCCTCACCAATCGACTGAACGTGTCTTGCTGCCTCTCTGGTGGACGGCCGCGCTCGCATGTCTACTCAATTACCACAAATCATTTTTTGACTCAGCGCATGCAGATTTGACTTTAGAAACTACGTTACCTTGTTTGAGTACGGATCGGTAGCCAAATTAATTTTTGTTTTAACAAAGAAACCGCCAGCTGCGGACAGTGACGGTTAAAACTTTTAGGAGAAATGTTTTTTTACAATGAAATACGTCTTGATAAAACACACAATACCTGAAAGCATTTTTTTAAGCACTGACATCGCGTGCATATGTCTTTTCCCTGTGAAATTTAGCCATGGAATCGATTGTCAGAAAGCGTTTCATGTTTAGTATCGACGTGTTAATGACTGCCACCTGTTAAAATATATCCGACTGAATATACTTTCCAAATCAAAGGTTCTTAATTTCGCGATATAACAATGTTGATAATACGATTTGATAGATGCGAGCAGCAATATAACGTGATTTTAAACGTTGTGAGGTTTCCTCTCCCCAATCGGTGTTAGTCTAGAAGCAGCTTCGGAGCGAGAGCTATAAAAGATACCCCAGCTCCCACGAGCCTTTTACCTGGAACGTCTGCCTCCAGCAGACGTTCCACGTAAAAGGCTCGTGTGAGCTGGGGTATCTTTTATGGGTTTTCCATGGAACAGGTCCCGCGTGAATTATTACCGATTTATTAATAGACGTAGGAGCTATAACCTGCTTTTCCTATTAATTTTTTACTTTGTATGCTTCGAATGGTCATTGCACACTTGATGAGACTGTAAAAAATTATTTTAATTGGATCCTATGCATTACGAATTACTTATATTATCTTTCCGATCATATATTCTTATATATCTTTATTAGTTACTAATGGAATTTCACAGCGTGTGCCTTGGTAGAAACATTAAGATAAATTCCCACCTGTACTAGGTAAAGATCAATTTAGTCGTTTTGTTGCACCAATTTATCATTCAATTATAATCCAATGCTACTTTTTACTTTGTTCTAGGTGCCTCATTTACCGCTGAATTATTTAGTTTTCTCTTCTCGCTCGTGACTTTATTCGAGCCCAAGCTCCCAACCGATTTGCGCTAACGAGGAGCTGCGTGCTTTGGAGTGCGGCCCTCACAGCCTTGAGAGGCGGGAGCACCGAGGGGCTGGGACTCCAAGTTTGTTCCCTTCAGGTCGCCACGAAACATCGCCGCCCCTCGAGGTAAGTCTCGGCCGTCGTCTCAGCCTCCCCCCCTCCCCACACTACAACGTTGCCGCTGACGACCATTCCATCTGCAAACGCTGTGGATGTTTGTGTTTGACAAAATTTTTCAGATTCTAGAATATTTGGTAAAATACATTTTGTATTTGAGATTTTAACGGAAACTGTCTTGATGTTGAAAGTGGATAAGTTCAGAAAGACGTTGCAGTGTTCTTTGTTAATTTGATTAATGGAACTCTTACTGCCCATGACCTTATCAATTTTTTAGCAACATACATGAGGTCGGAGTTGTCATGACTTGTTTATGTGGCAACTCCACATGACATTTTTTGACGTACACAATATCGTTGCATAAAAAAAAATGACCTTACTGTATTTTAACTCCCTTATTTAAATTCTGCACGGATCAAATACCTAACAACGTATATAATCGGTGCCGCTGTATCTTTATTTACGCTGTAAGTTTTTAAAATTGAGAAGGGGGGGAGGGATTTTCACTCGCGTGAATACATTCCAATTTGAAGCCCATCTCGCAATGCAAATATTTAGGAAATACAGGCATGACACTCATGCCTCACTGCGTTGTTGACACTACTCCCCCGTATTGGCTGCGAGACTCATCATTTACATGCCTAGCGCGGCACGGCAATCAACTCTGAATTCGGTTCCCATGTTTTTGCCAAAGTGCCCAAGCTTGATGGATATCGATGTATATGGAGGAAAATGAGAAAAAATTCTGTCCGTTTTGTACTGCGAGCTGGAACACAAAACGCCGCCATGTTCCTCCCACGTTGTTCGACTCGAGCCTTGCTCGCTGAACTAAGGGAGTCCCGGATGAGTACGAACGTTAACCAAGAGGTAAAAAAGGTCATTTTAAACACCGTACAGCGAGAACCTCGATTCATGGGGGTTAGCAGACTGTCTGAAGGGCAGAGGTTCAACTTTGGAGTAAAACTTGCATTTTCATGCACAGTTCAATTGGAACTCCAGTTCAGTGGAACTACCAGACCATCTACGTACATGGCAGGGACACTAACCACGAGGTACAAAAAAAAAGCATTTTCATGCACTCTACAGCAAGAACTTCAGTTCAGTGGAACTAGTAGACTGGGCTAAAGTGTGTTGGAATTCTAGTTTAAATAAAAAAGACCTTTACAATACAGCGAGTCCTGAAGCTGCGTCGACGCGTATGGAGGCTCGAGTTGTGTCATGAATAATTTTCGAAAGGAATAAGTGTTCACTTTTGTAAATACGTGGAGAGCTGACAAATGACGAGAGCCTCCCGGGCCCAATTTAACAATCGCTGCTAACTTAGACAGACTTTATTCTTGTTTTTTGTACAGTGAGCCTTGGTTATTTCGGAATCCTTATTGCTTTTCTGATGGAAACTATGTTGTCATTCTCCGTCTTGTGCTTCCTGTCACCGTCTCTCACACAGACGAGAGGCGAACACTCCAGTCAGAAAACAATTTTTAGGAAATTTCGAAAGCAAGCCGACTAGCAACCGTGCATTTGATAAAAAAACAATAATCAACATCAAAAATAATAACAAAAGAATTGCGAAAGAAATTATGTTAGCTGGATCAATTTTTACGAAGTTTTTCCGATTGAAATAAAATTTAATGAAATAACCTGCGATGTGTATATTCATATCTAACTTTTAGATTACCAGGAGGACACACGTCTTGTACAGAATATCCCCGCGCTGCAATACTATCCACATTTGTTGAACGAGGAGATTATCGGGAGTGTCTTGGAACTGCGGCCAAGCTATTCATCGACACTTCATAATAGTCTTCATTTCGATGCAAACATCGACACTTCACAATAGTCTTCATTAGATGCAAACATCGACACTTCAGAATAGTCTTCATTAGACGAAAACATGGGCCTTTTGCAATAGTCTTCATTAGACGCAAACAACACATTCAACAAGGGCTGGCCGTATTTCAACAGCAGCATCTGTGCTCGGGGCTCAAAGGATTAATTAGCTGAAATAAACTCCCCAAACAGGTCTTTTTAAACTGGCCCACACTTTGGAGAATATCCTGATGATAGGCCAGTTTAAATATAGTCTAAAATGTCACTTCTTTTGTTTTATACAGTCAAGTTTGTGAATTGTATTTTTAACGTTTGGTAAATTTTCCCACCATAAGCTGTATCTCGTGAAGCAGTGCGCTTGTCGGATGAGCACATGAAAGGAAAACCGTAGGACTGCAGCATTTTTCGCCCACTAGTTCGTAAATACTTTTCCATTGTTTTCACTGGTGCGTGTTGCCTTATTAACATAGATCAGCTCAAAAAAAGTTTGAACTATGCTAAACAATGAAACATACAGTCAGAAACTCACACACACATATCTGCCGGCAACAACGAAATATCAATAAAAATTATTCTCATTTCTGAACAAGAGTATGTATCCAAGTATAGTTACCGTTTACATGTCCGGAATTTTTGCATCATTTTTCGCTTGCATATTTCGAGCTACTGCAGCTGGGTGCCACAGTGTTCACAATGAATACCTCATTTGCTTCATCACTTACAGTCGCACATTCACCTTTAAATGAAAATACCAAAAAATCGAACGATTTTTTATCTAAATTTGGAAATTGCTGATGTGGCAATAACACTTCTAATTCGTAAGGGCATAATAATACATTTTGTCAGCCTGAACACAGCTGTTACAGAAAGTACTTGAATGAGCCCGTCGGCGTTGCCCGTTTAGAGGCCGTAATGCGGGGCGCGTCTGGCAGCGCTGTGACTGCTGATGATTGCCTCCTGGTCCTCAATGATCTCGCCTCCCCGACCCGCTGAACGGGACAGGGCGCGCTCCCCAATTTGGCTGCTGGTAGTAGAAATGGCAGCCGAAACACTGCCATTTGGGGACGCGTCGCAGGTCTGAGGTCACATTGTCTTTGCGTAGGTCGGGCAAGTTAGAGAGCTTTACATCGATACAAAACTTCCACCAGCTGTGGAGCTTCTACTTATTTCTTACTGATTTAAAGGGCATGAGATTTCGAAGAATACAGTTTTTGTTACGATGAAATGAAGCCTTGAAGCGTCCAAATTTCGATTTATTTTTCTCAGTTAAAAATCTTTTCTTGACGGGTTTTTCGCTGTGCAAAATTTCATCATGACAGCCTAGCCTCGTTTGTAAGTAATGTAATAAAGAGAACAGGTTCAGGGAGTATTATAATGGCTATATCCAATGAAAAATTAGGGAATTAAAAATGCGTAGTCTCAAATCTAATGATGTATGATGTATCAAGATTTTTTAGAACCCTAGTTCATAAAACCATACAAAAATAATGTAAATGTCGTGAACATTTTGAAGCTAACTTTCATTTTAACAATTAAATAAATATAGCCCAAAATTAAAACAATATTCACTGGTAGTGATACTCTCTTACTCAAGACTGTTCTACTCGTGGTGAAATAGTGACAGTAAACATAGAAATTGGAAATATACATTTTTGAATTTTTGAGAGATTAAATTTGTTTTCGCAAATAAATCGAACCAAAAATGAGAAGGAAGAATTCGAAATATTGTGATTGTAAAACCGTAATCAAAATTTTACACCGCTTATTTGTTCGAAATAAACATATCGTTAACTATGAGTTTTACCGCACACCACAAAATGAATAAAAAGCAATTACTCATTAAAAATAAAAGTTTATTTTTACTAGATATAAGCGTCACCATCATAAATAAAATATTGGTAACCCTGGAAGTTTGAAACAAAAACTCTATACAGTTATATAATTTTCAACAGAAATAGTTCAGAGCACAGAAAGTTATGTAATTACATTCGTTTTCATACGTCTTGAAATCTCGTGGAGAAACTGATGCTGCTTTTTACCTGCAGCACATATTATGACAAGTCAAAAATAATGTTTAAAGCAGCGTTTCTCTGACTAACTACCTAATGTGGCGGCCGACATCTATTGTCTGATGTATATTTTTTGCAAGGTGCCGTGTACCAGGGATATTTTGCGGTAATATAACCTTTTACCGAGAACCATTTACATGAAAAATGGACAACAAGGTGATTATTTTCAATTTTTGTGAAACTGATGATAAAACATAAAACTACATTAAGCCGGAACCGGTAGCTGATGGCTCGCTTATCGGTACGGACTTATGGTCCCTCTGCCCCTCTCCCCTCCCTCCTCTCCCCTCCGCTGAGTAGCACGGGTTTAGGTAACCCAAGCCATCGTAATGTTCTCCTATCAAAAACACTCCAGACATAAACAGTCCTAGAATTTTATGCCCATGAGACCGTCTTATATCTGTACTGATGCAAGAGGCATTCTTTATGAACCTGAACAACTAGCAATGAAGATTATAGGCTCGGAGCATACGGAACCGAAGAGTAGACTTTGGTTGTTGTGCGAAAACATGTCTCGGTAGACGAGCTTTACGATTTTACTAGCACAAGAATTTTATTTTCAGATAGATTTAAATAACCCACGCCCTATGTGGCGATGCTACGATTTAATCCCTGCAACTACGACAATTTTTTGGACGTAGTTAATCCTTTTCGTGTAATTATTACCATCTTAACATAGGCGTATGCTGTAAAATTAAGTATGGGAAAGATCATGAGAAGTCGAATTCAGTCGATGAGACGCAAAATTACACCACGAAGCACACAAATGCTCTGTGTGCTTCACGACAAGAGTATTTATTTATGTTGCGCTCTGAAACACAGAGCGCAACTAAATCAAAACTCGGAACTCCGAAAATGATTTTTTTTAATTAAGCACGTAATAGCACGATCGTCAATATTGTTAGTACGTTGAAATAAGATTTCATATTTTGAAAACGATCGAGGAGTTTTATGTATTTAAAGGATTAATATACTTGACACACTTGGTGTACTTGGTGTACATACATGAAACCTATAATTCTCTGGATGGTGGCTATGCATAAAGACAAAATATCATAAAAACACGTTTTCACATATTATTTATATCATGTCAGGAGGGGAATTAATCAAAAAAATGTACTAATAATGATAAAGGGACATATTAGGGCATTTACATTTACAGAGCATATTGACTAAAACACCATTTATTCGTTGATACTAAAAACCCGTTTCAAGCCGTTGCTATAAAAAAGTCCGAAAAAAACCTTCTGCCTCGTTCATCCCGTGCTTGAAACCTAAATTAGGCCTTCCCGTGATTCCGTTCCGGTCGCTGCAAGAATCAATGCCATCCATGGCAACCCGAAATCCTGGTCCCTGATGCAGGACCACGGCCGTGCATTTCCAACAGACTGTGGTGTCGTCGGTGCGACCTGGAACTAACTGGAAATCAGATGTGTCTTGTATATCCATGACCAACACTTTTCTTGCTAGTGAAATGCGTACAGCCACGTAAGATCGCCAAAAATCATTTCTTTAAATGAAAATTAAGAGTTTTAAATTGGAAATTCATTCCTTTAGTTAATTTTAGTAGCCAAATTGTAACATATTTACATGAAGAAAAGCCTTATCCAGAAAATCGGGAAATTTTTATTAACTTCCGTTCAAACATTTAGAGTCATGCTCTAAGCCAACCACGGGCGACTAGTTGGGGTACTATTCATAAGTTTTTATCAACAGGTCATGTCTTGTAGATTTGAATGGCGATACATGAACACTATGCAACAAAAAACTTTGAAAATCATCTTCAAATCATCAGGACCATTTTTAGCAAAAATTTTGGCCTAATCAGTCATAATACATACACAAATGTTGAAAGTTGGACAAATTTTTGTAAGTTTTAAGCTAAATAAATACAGAGATAAAACTTTAAATTATTTAGAAATTAGCTCCAAAAAAGAAGAAGAAATCAAGACGTTTCATGTATTCCTGAATCTTGATATAAGCTCTCCGAGTATTGTAAAAAAAACAGCAAGTCATTTCTTCGCTACCTGTTTGTACAATCATGAGAATGGCCACCTGAACTAATGAAGTCATGCGTAATCAATTCGAAGGGACAGAATAACGGTAAACTGCATACCGAATGGGAAGTCATAGAAAGAAGAAAAAAAGAGAAATGGGGAAAAAAGAAAAAAATACTTAAGAAGAGAAAAAAGAAGGGAAGAAAAGAAAAAAGGGTCATGATACTCGCCATCGATTGTTGGTTATTAGTTTTGTATTGCAGGTTTTGGGGTCTTCTTGATCCGCTGCTGAAGAAAGTTATCCAGGTCTGTGGGATTCTTGACTTCGAGTCAAATCCAAGCGTCTTCTGTTCGTTTGGCTTAGGTCTCGCAACAGAACACTCGTAGATGTTCACGTTGCATGTTCTAACACGCCCTATCGTCTGCGGACAATTTTTCCTTGCATTCTTCAAACATTATATTAGCTTTTGATTGATTGATAACAAAGCTTTGTTCAACATTACCTCACTTAATTAGTCAAACCAGATTGTGCAATGAAACAGCTCTTGAAATGATGAGTTTCATTAGAAGTTCTTCAATGCAGAGAAATTTGTGTGGATAGTTCGAGCAAGTGCATCATTTTTCTCGCTTTATCACCATTTTACGGTTGCAATACTCTAGAAATTATTCATTTCTTACGTGCCTATTCCTTGCAATGAATATCTCTATGTCCATTCCATTACAGCAGAGAAATGCGATGAATTGCCGCAATGAAGTTCGTCGAAGGAAAACACGAAGCTGATTCAAACATGTCACTCCGCCGTCGGAGCGGGGGAATGTTGGCTCATCTCCGGGCTTTGATCCTGTCCATCGCGATTACTTCATTTTCATTTGGCACGTTTTGCTGAGTGACTATATTTATTAAACCATGATTCCACTCTAAGCAAACATTAAAGGTTATTCATTCTGTAGATTTGCACTTATTCCACGATTAATCTTGCATGCACAATTTTACTTACGTTCGTAGCACTCAATAATTTCAAAGAATACGAAGCAGCTCGTCATCATTTTTCAATTTTTTATTGCAGTGAACATGTGTCACATGAATTAATAATCGACATAGACGCAAAATATTTATAAAACATGTACGAGGTGATATCAAGAATTTCCGAGACTAGTTGTGCGACAAGGTAGCAGCTAGCAACACAAGGCCACTCGCGCACGCGCAGGAGGCACAGACCAGAATGAAGCAGCGCGTCAAGGCACATTTTGTTACGCACATCGACAGCTGTGTTCAACTCGTGCTATTGGGACTGCGGGGGTTGTCTCTTTCGTGATTTCAAAGAAGTCACAAACTTGAACAAAAGCCAACGTCATATTTCGCATAAAATTCGACAGATATGCCACCGAAACATGGCGCATGATCCAGCCAGCTTATAGCGATGCTGCCACAAGTCGTGCAAGGTATTTAGAGGGACTTGCAAGACTTGAGAGTGGAAAATAACACTGGAAGACGACGAGAGATCAGGGAGGCGTTCAACGAGCTCAACACTGGGAAACATCGAAACCATTCAGCAACATTACTTCCAATGTGTGTCGTACAGAGCAATCCAGTCAGTCCCCAGGTGGGATTTGATCATGTTCCATGTGACTCACAAATTTCTCTCAAACTGGTAACTTTCCCGCTGACAGCAGAATATCGCATCGAAATTTGCCAAAAGCTTCATCACCTTGAATATCTTGAATATCTTGAAGTTGTTTGGGCCTCTATGCCCTGGTCACACTGGAGTGCCGTCGGTTTGTGCGCATGCTGTCCCTTTGCATATCCGCAAGCTGTTGAATGATACCGTTTCCCTCACCGTGCTGTGAAAGACTTTTCTTTTATGTAGAGGACCATTACCGGCGACGGAACTTTGGTGCACGGGTATGTTTTCCTTGCCAGACGCACCAGGGGCAATCAATTCGGAAAAAGGAAGTGAAATGAATACTATTTTCAATATATTACCGAAAACCCGCAGCTAAACGCTAAGGAAGCAAAAATAAAATCAATAATATATATGTATACGAGGTGAAGCTTTCGTAAAACTTGGATCTTGATATTCATCGATTAGAAAAATTAAGAGTTTTTGTGCGGTCTTCGGAGTGCCTGAGAGGTAGCGGCCCATTCGCTCGTGAGACAATTTCCCATCTCGTCTTTATCTTTTAAAATAAGAGCAATAAGAGTCACAGCGATGCCAGAAAACTTGAATTAAAAAAGAATCTGAAAGAAAATATTCATACGTTATAAAAGATTGAAAGTTGAATTTATCCGTGCATCCAGCAACGTATTTAGTTCAAATGCGGTCCTTATATCGGGCCAACCGACCCAATAAAACCTTTATTTTGTCGAGAGAATCAATAAAATCGTAACATCGAATTTACCCCAATTCGATTTCTTAAAAAAGTTACCAAGTTACTAAAACTTCAGCAGCAGTCCGCATAGAGAACAAATTCAAAGGCCAATGACAGGTTGCACTTTCCAAAGCTGGTACAAAAAATACCTGTTATCTAAATAAATCCAGTACTCAATAACAGAATGACAAGTTATTTATTTTGAAGAAACCTACTAAAAAATATCCAAAGTGTGCCCATGTGAAATCTATGTCCCTCTCAGCGTGAAGGTATTTCTAACCCCAGACAATTTTTCAATCGATGAAATAAGTTATTGCAACTCGAGCTGCTGTTCAAACCTCTGCGAGGCGATATCGCCGTAATTAATGGTAACTGAAATCCCATAAATTTTGGTCTGCCGTAGCGTTTCCGCTCCTGACTCTATCAGCACTGGGAACCTGGCTGCTGACGAATGGCTCATTGAGTCCTAAAATCTCGGAACTCCCTATAGAAAGGCTGTTTTTCCCTCTCTCAAACTTCGTTCACTTATTAATTTGTAATGATGAAACTGATGTTCACGTTCAAGTTTGAGAACTACGCATAGACCCACTGGAGTTTTTCACAAATTTCTGCAGAGAACGTTTTAAGCAATTATTCCCATGGCCCCAAACATTTCCTTCCGTTGGATGGGATGCTTCTGCTGCTAAAATATGTGATCCAACTTCATTTCTCTACTCAAAGACATACTGCGGGGCATTTTTTGTAAATATGAGATGGAAGTTAGGTACACAACTCATTGAGGGGCACTGCAGAACTAACAGACTGGAGAGCTACCATACCGTATTGCAGGCAGCTCACTTTAATGTTTTCGAGCGGAGCACCATTTTTTATCTATAATTTTTGACCATCCAAGTTTATTTGTCAATTGTTTTGCAAATTTATCGCTAAGAAAACCGAAAAGTTCGACTGGGATGTTGATTGACGTCATGAAAGGCATTGGAAGGATATTTTTCAACGAAACTCTGCAAGTATCTCTGATTTGGATTAAAAGTTCCTTAAACTATAAAAATTGGTGGGATCTAGTCAAGCTTTGCTTTAGTAGCATAAAGTTATTTCGCTTATTGGTTTTAGGATACGTAGGGTGCTAATATTATTCATTATCCCGTCTATTCTTCACTACATACGATTTCATGATTCTTCTTCGTTCTAATTTTTTCAGCTAGCTATGGTTCGTTCATATTTTCATCAATTCTGATTTTCCCGACGAAAATTATTTTTATTCTCTATTCCTCGAATCGTTACATCAAATTACACAAAACCGCTGTTAAAGAGCTTTGTTCTTGGCTTGCACCATGCATTGGTACATTAAATTGTTCTTTTCACTACCATCATAATGTTTCATGTACTGGGATTTTACACGTGAAAATCGGCATGAAACTTGCAGGTGTCACAGCGACAGATAAAAGTGTTTGTAGACGAATTATTGATGTCGAAAAATTGCACGATTGAAGTGCAGGCATGCTGAGTGCATACAGGTATGCTGTATTTTGAGACTCTGTTCAATCCTTCAGCTCGGTGTGTGCCATCCTCATTGGTTATCCAGCATTGTGCCAGCGAGAGCTCGAGTTAATACCTTATATCCGAAAGCCACTCCCAATGTTTTGCTTGTACTTAGCAGCTTTAGCGACTTCGCTGTGACTCGGACCTGGGGCTCGAAGTTCTCTACCCGATTTTAGGAGTAATTCTCTATCCGATTATTGTGTAATTCTTTATCCAATTTTAGGTGTAATTCTCTATCCGATTTTAGGTGTAATTCTCTATCCGATTATTGTGTAGTGTTCGCAGGGGGCTGGCTGAAGTGTCTATCAAGTGAACGACCTTTTTAAGTCATACCATCGTACCCATTTTTCAAATTTATTCGATGTAATTTTATTCGATGCGTGGAAAATGTTTTATCAAGCCTCTGATAGGAAAGTCGAAGTGATCAAACGAAGTGACAAGAAAGTGATGGTGTATCACGTATATAAAATCTCAGAGCGGTGGTCGGAAAGCTTTTATTTTTTAGCTCTATTAAGGAAATACTTATGCTGTGAATTCCGCTCCTTTGCGAATTATGGTACCAAATTTAAAATTCGCATCCACTGAAAAGACAAAAAAAAAATGTTTGCGATTCATTCCAATTGAACGCTCTCACAAACATTCGACAAATACATTCCTGAACGAGAGCCCGTCCACTTTCTAACCAGTTCGATATGACAACATTAGCAACGCTATTTGTCATTATTGCTTCATACTGAGTTCAGGCGAATGTTAGTATGAGCATATTATTTAGCCGTTCAATGTGGTGTTCATCTGAAACTCTTAGTGTCCACATTGCCTCTTAATTTCTCCGTGACATAAAATATATTTGTCGCTTGGATGTGATCCTCTTTTCGATTGAGTTTACATAATTTTTTCTACAGCGAACTTGAAAACTCTTGGGAATAGTATTTCAATGTAGGAACAGGCAAATAAATCGTGCCCTCAACAATGGAGTTATTTTGAAGGGCTTAGTGCAATCCTAATTCATTGCAATGACACACATACCCATCACTAACCTATATGCAAAATATTTGTCAGATTTTTATAATTCGTATATAACAAAACCAGAGCGCATGAGATACACATATTTTTTGACAGATTTCTGTGCACAACAAAACCAACCAACACGGGATACATTTACATCTAGGACGCAGCGCACGCTACAAAACTGTTAAAAAAGATTGAGAATGAAGCTTGAGAATGCATATCACACGCGGTGGACAGTGGCCTGAGCCTCGTGAGCTGCCGCCTGATCTGCCTAGGGAAGAGCAGCGCAGCCAATCACAGAGCTGCGCACGACCTGCCCGAGTTTGGTTTCCGGGGCCGAGAACAGAGTGGTCCTGGCGGCCAGACAGAGAGCCTCGATCGGTCAAACTCGCCGTAGAACCTTCAAAACGGATCGAAGCTCGTTTCCATTCCGAGGAGATTATTCTGCGAACAAGGGATATTTGTTTTCGACAGCCGAAACCCAACCGAATCCCTAGAAAAATGCCCGATTCTTTTTCGAGTTTTTTTTGCATTGAATGGAAATTTACTGAAGCTGCAAGCGTGGAAATATGTAAAATAATTCTAAAGGAGACAAGTGCTGCCTTTCATCTTTAAGAACATTACTTAGGTTTGAAATAGAAACGCTATTTTTGTATGGCACAGTATAAAATTTATGAACAAAACGACGCAGAGACTAGAATTTCCTGAACTGTCAACGCCACGTTACATGTTCCTCAAACACCACATTACATGTCCCTCAAACACCACGTTACATGCCCTTCCTACATGCTAGGTGGCGTTGGAAGTTATGCAAATCCCAACGAAGGCACCAGGAACAGATTTATTAGCACCCTACCACAAAACACTTGGGAACAGAATTTTTATTGCGTTTGGTCTGACGGTCGATTCAAATTTTCTATTTGCAGTTAAATTCAAGCATTATATCAGTTTCTTTCAACCAAGATAATATTTGAACAGTAGTATCTCAACTTCGATGGTAAAGTAGAAAAATAATTATTTAAAATGCTTTGCTCATTTTATATCTACAGAGCACCAAAACTATTCTTTTAAAAGTAAAATGAAACAGTGAAAACAGTGCATAATCGGAATAAATGTTTAAATTTGTTTTCCGTACGAGAAATTTAGCTTGAAAGATGCTGAAGAGGCTTTGAATTAAACTACGGAGTCAATCAAAATCATAGTTTAGCAAGAACTCCAGGATTGCTCCTGGAACAGTGGAAAACACGTCTGGACTGGTGTATTGTTCCAAATGGAGAATACTTTGAAGGCTATAAAATGTTAACATACAACAGTTACTGAATAAAATTTTATGTCACAATACTGGTTAAAATAATCTGCTGCTACGGGGTGAGGCAAAGCTTGAAAAAAAATCTGACAAATGGTTCAAAATTTTACGGAAAACACAACCAGTATTTAAGTATCCCATTGTATTGTTTCAAATGGAGAATTTTTTTAAGTGATTAGACTATAAGTATGTGACAATACCTGAATATACCTGTTAGCTAATCACAGTTAACTGACATCCTCATTTGAGAATAAGATGGTGCAATTGCTTGGAAGCAATATAATTATGTGATAGCATAAGAATTTCCAAGGGATACGTCAGTGGCCAAAACAAGTGGTTCCCTATCTTCCATGGGAAAACATACGTGTTCACATCACGAAAAATTGCTTCGCGTGTTGAACTCAGTTTGCGCCAAGTAAGTCAAAACGTATGTTAACCTTGAACAGTCTATTCCAGATCACAATGCGTAGCTTTCGGCTGAAAGAATTTTCCTTCTTTATTTCTTTCTTTCTTTTTTTCCTTCTCGAGCTTGATGATTCGGAAGCCGAGTAGACATCTGCAGCCTTAGTGAGCAGCGGCGGCACGGCAATAAATCTCGCTGACCGGCGCCGACCTGCTGCCGGCCCTCGCAGCCAATTCGAGGAGCACTGCTCAAAATTGTTCCCTGATGGATGGCTTAACGGAACGGTAAATATTTCGGCAAGTGGATATTAGTAAACAGTCCATCGGACTTTCTCGAGGTGGTTTGCCGAAAATTGAATTAGAATTAGTGGTTAACGTAATTTGTTACAGAAAAAGAGTGGGATTCAATTTCTCATATGTATAATATACATATATAAAACTCATAAATTTTCATGCGACATTTTTGGAAAAAAGTGATAAAGTAATATTTAAATAATCTAATAAAAACTTACCAGACTTCATCTATCATCTATCCCGAAGTCTTCTGACCCTCGTTGCATGATGTAATACAGGGAGTTAAAATAAGGAAAACCCAAATTCAATTATATGATACATTACTGTAAGGCATTTTTCTCAAATCCGGCACGGCTTATCCATATTACCGGGTTTCATTTGTTCTTTTAATTTCTGTGAACATTATTTCCCTATCAATCCCAGAGACAAAATTTAGCAAATATAAAATAGTACGTTGGCAATATAAATTCGAAACTCATGCTTGGTCTATAAATAATATATTTGTTCAAAATTTAAGTAGCTACCTGTTTAGATACATAATTCATACGGAATTGGACGTACGTACATTTTAAATTAATAAACTTTCATTTCGTTTTCAGAAATAACGCTTGCATAAATATGAGAAGAGTAGCCTATGATTTCAGATTGTTCTAATCAACAACGATGAATACTTTACTTATCCTCAAGGAAATTAATCCTGCGCTCATGAACGCCATGTTAAATTTATACTGTTCTTTCGCGACAGATATTTATACACCAAGGAAGAGTAGTCTTAACTTTAAATCCAAACACTTCTTCAGCTGTAAAGTGTGTCGTGAAATGAACGCTTACACTTACCTTCAAACGAAGGTAACAATTAAAAAAGTCTGAATATCACTAGGGTAGAACAAAATTTGAGTAAATATAATCTTAATCTATTGTTGAAATTTCAGTGAGATGTTGACATACGCGTTGTTGGAATTCGAGATTACTTGAACAAAAATTTATCGGAGTGTGCTGTTACGATTTGTTAATTCGATTCTTCTTTTGAAAATCATAATTTTTAATACTAGGCGCTTTCCTTTTAGAAACTGATAGGTATATTACTCCAGCTCAATATGTATGTGTTATTTACACGGGCAGGCTTCCTAATTCCCTCCTTTCACTGACGCTCGAGCATTTAAGAGATCCAAGTCGCTTGCTTCTCAAAAACTTTCGAGATTTTTTTTTAGCTGGGCAATCCAACAGTCAAGACTGATATAATTTTGATACTAAATATTTGAGTTTTTACGCTCCATTTACAGTGACGCTGATTGATTGAGGCAACTGAGGCTAATGAAAGTATGTATATGATATTAATTCATGTAAAAATATTGTAAAAAAAAGAAACTGCGGACGACGGATCCAAGTCGTGCGGCGCTTCTGTGGTCGAGTTGGGGTAATAATGTACCGAGCGATACACAATAATGTACCGAGCGATACACAATAATGTACCGAGCGATACACAATCGACAGATGTCGGCGAGAACACGCCGAGGTGGAAATCGAGTTCTCAGAAGTCTGGCACCTTCAATAAAATCAAACGTACCTCGGAAAAGCTTTCTGATCGAATCAGTAAAGGAAACTAGACCGACCTGTTTCGCCGCTCCGCTGCAGTGCTAGGCTAGACTAGTCTGTGTCCATAAATATTGGATGTTCCATCGATAGTGGGGGAACTAGTGTGATGTGCTTGAACTATTTCAATAAGAAGACCAACTTATATGTGCTCCTTGTTACCGAAAATTTTGACCAGTATATGTGGACTTGAAAGAAATATGTATTTATTTTTCATCGATCGGCAGGAAAACGGGGTCTGAGCCTGTGACCCATGTGAAATTCGCAGATTTTGTTCAAATCTAAATTAACTCTCGAGAAAAAATGACACGGTGAAAATAAGTCTTCGTTGCTGGGTGAGTGTTTTTATGTGAAATCCCTGACGCTTTTGAACATTAGAAAAATGCAGTATTATATTTTGACCATTAAATGTGCGTTTCACATGACGCACAATATGGTTCAACACAGCCCCGATGGAAGCACTGCTGCCCCAATATGTGTTAAGAAGCTCCTTGTATTTGACGCCTTGGATTGAGACACAAGTCGGGAACATTTCTTAAACATTCCTAGTTTTCAAACTCGAAAACCAAAGCTGGACTGTGCGGTAGGGCAGAGAGACTTCAGTGCACACTCGCAAATGTCAGGGGCAGCTTCGGTGGCGGATGCACCTCGATTAAGGCAACGGGCGAATGGGGCCAATAATGCTCAGTTTGGTGTACTTGATATTCTATACATTGGGGATCTGAAATTAAACCTAAAGTAATGGAATTGAAATATCAAATACGCTGTTTTGAAGCAAGAAATTATCATTAAAAAATCATAAAACATTAGTACATTGTTTTATTTCTTTGTGTTTGGCTCATTTAAAAAATGCACACAACTTATTCCTCAACTAAGTAATTGGTAAGTGACGGAGACAGAACTAATTTCGCATTACACTAGAGAAACATTTATGTATTCAGAACTTGTTCTCTTAATTGAGCGACCTATTTTTTAGTCCAATTTAATTATAAAATTACCAATTGCATTTCGAGCAGATCGTTCTGTCCCTCTCGTATAGCATGGATTCCGGAACAACAAAACGGAGCGGAAACTTTCTCACTCGCATCGATTCCGACACCAACAACGCGGCAGCGCTACCTGCGCTGGCGAGCTCAAAATCATTTATGATTGGAGATACTTAATGATGCCCTGGGAAAAAAGTAAGAAGATCATGGCCTACTGTACTAAGACGGCCTTGCATCTTGC
>VOMN01007305.1:0-11563 GCA_014899125.1 Orchestia grillus
ACGGTGCTTGAGGGACAACAGAGCCTCAGAGAGGCGTTGGGTTGAAGTGAATTGGCCTCCAAGATCTGTCTTCCAGCCTGAAGATCCTAACATTCTACGCGAGTCAATGGCTGATAGGAAGAAAGTAAAATTTCCAATTTTACTCATCAGAGTGGGTAAAATGAGACAATATGTAAAAGAGTTATGAACTGAAGGTGACTGTTTCAATTGTATCATTTTGTCATTTCCTGGACTGGCAAAAAATTAAGACCGATGAGTTTGATGGTCCATAGATTCAACAACTAATTAACATTTTGTAGGCTTAATGCCTGAACTTAGGAAGAACGCTTGGTTTTCACTCGAAGACATCGTCAAGAAACTTTTCGTCAATACCTACACGATCAAAATATTACACTGAAATCATCGAAAAGCTATTGGAGAGCTGCCCAAGATTGTAAGGTGAGCATTAATCTACTTTTTCTACGTAGCCATCTCGATAGCCTTTGGGAAAATCTTGATGCCGTCTCTGACTTGCAAAGTGAACGATTACGCGAAGCTTTGAAAGCCGTGGGTAAGTCTCAGCATCAGGATAGCTGGGATACTTACGAGTGTGTGATGGCTGACTATTCTTGGAGTATCGATCGATTCTGCATAGGTTGAACACTTCGAAAAAAATACAAACGTAAATTGTACCTTAACTCTTGGCACACAATTGTACTTCCGGTATCTCTATCCTTTTTAAAAATGAAATAATATCAAGTTGACATCACACTCATGCAGGTTTCTTTTATACTTATTTTATTTCATTGTTAAAGGCAATTTTTAATGCACCAGAAAATAACCACAAGCCTGTTAAATGCACAATTTTGTGTGTAAATATGTTTTAACAAACTGGAGATCCTTTAAATCCAGAAGCTTACAAGCTATAGAAAACAGAGATCATCTTTCGATTGGTCGGTCAAAAATTAACTAAAAATAACCGTCAGACCTAACTCAAGAAAGTGTGTTCCCGAGCGCAATTTATTCCTCATTTGCCTAGTTGATTTGATCACAATATTCCTGCTCTGAGCATGCCTGCAGCAGGACTTCCCCCCTGCTGCATTTGGGTATTGGTAAGAAGATTTTCCTATTTACATGTTAACGAAAAATACAAATGATTCACCGACCGTCACATGTCGTCAATAATATTCTACATTTCGGGAATGGAATAAAAACAAAAGAGCAAATGGTTTTCAAGTATCAGCAGAAAGCAACGTCATTTGAAATCAATGAAAAACACGCCATGAAACCCAATTGGTATAATCTAAAACCCAGAGCACAAGTCTAATCATAACTGTATTCATAACTCTCTATAATGAGTATTATGAGCATTGCTAAACTTGGAAATTAAGGACACGTTTTTAATTCTTCGAATAAATAGAGCCTTCCAGACATGCGAAAGTGCGGAACTACACTTCATAAGACGATTTAAAAACATGAACACAGAAAATGCAGCTGTGCTCAACCCCTCGATGAAAACACTAGACACTTGGAATTGGCCATGTTTGAACAACAGTGTAGAGTACAGTTTTAAGCACCACTAGAGTGAAGAGTCGTAGATAGTTCAACACAGCACACAACAGCGGTCACATGAAGCAAGATAAAGATTCTGTACTGACGGAGCCAGGAATACAAAAATAATACAAAAATCAATAACATTCCTTTATTTGTCATCGGCTAAGACTTCGGAAACAGTAGTAAGGACTACGCTAATCTTCGACTATAGTTAGAGGACACTCCAGCCAATCGAGTTAACGGTTCTGTGTCGAATGGGGCAGGATTCTGTAGCGTAGCAGCAATCACCCTCGTATTGATGAAAACAAACATCAGCAGCCCCTCTGTTCTTCCGTCAATCTCCTTTTCCTTCACCCTGATTGAAGCAGAGGAATCGAGTACCTTGCCCTCGAAAAGCACAAGGTCTTCTACGCACACTGAAACACACATATTTATCCAACATATTTTTTTGAGGCTTCAGCGCAACTTGCGTTTGAAATATTCAAGAGTACTAAGCACGAAATTTGCAATTAATTCCCAATAAACGTTTAAACTTTGCCCAATGTCTCCTTGGGACCGAAGGTGCAGTCTGACTGCAAATCATCACAATAAGAAACTTATACTAGTTGGAGAAAACATTTGAATGATCTGTAACAAGCGCAAGATTTAGGAATTTTTAAACACAGTTTAAGCAGAGTCCCTTCCTACTCTGGGCCGCTGCGCAAGGACCTAAACGCTGTCGCACGTGTGGTCTGTAGCTCCGCTGTTTCCTGGTCCCGATAAAATCAATGGCAATTTCTCTTGCGTCTGAGTATTCGTAATCAGCTCTTTTGTTTAGCTCAATAGCAGCCAAATTTTGTATGTTAATACGAGAACGCTCCGCACAAGCGACGGTCGCTTCAGGTAAAACCCAGTTCATTTTCCCCTAATCGTGAAGTCCTAGCAACGTTGTCCAATAGAAGAGCCTTTTTGCAGGATTTATTAGCAGGATAGCAACAATTTATGTCCCAGGGACGAGTCTTGTGTTCCAATGGACGGATCGCTGCCGAGATTTCTTCTTTCTGATATGCTGCATAGGACGCGAGTTAATTGTGGAGGAGAGAAAGCTCTTTAGAAGGAAGCCCGAGATATCATCTTGGAGATGACGCATGGGGCCTACCTTTGAGTCAAAACTGAGTTGACCGTTCATGTGCACCATGAGAGCCTCATTCTCTCTTGTGTAAAGGATAGAGACATGCGCTGTACTTTATTTGTCAGCCACCTTTCAGAAATTCACCTTTATAAAACTTGAATGAAACTTACGAGCAGATTCATTGTTATCAGTCCATACCGATAGTTTTTTGTTGTAAACTCTCAAGGATAAACTCGATCGACAGTGAAGCTTGAAAAATATTGCATCATTTTCTATGAATATTTTCAAGCTTAAAAAAAATTGACCAACAATTTAGATCAACAAGTTTTTTGTAATAAACAGAATAGCTTACAAATTGTTGATCCTTGCTTCTGACCAAAATGTACCCCTGTTTGCAATCAGACACTTATATTTATTCAGGCCATAAAATTGCCAGGCCTCTAAACGTTGCTTCAATAACATCATTCATGATGTTGACTCTCTCGGTGTCTGGCCTATGTCTAGAAAGGTGGTGGCAGTGTTTCAATAAACGTTTGAAGTCTACTGCTGCAGGTTGCAAAGCATGTGACCTGAGCTGGAGCCAACACCATCTGATAGGCTTAATGTATCTAAATTCACCATCAGCTTAGGGTGCTTTATGGACTTCAGTTCTTTAAATCAGCTTAAGTCGATCTTATCGCTCAATAAATAGGCTTTTTAACAGTACGAAAAAAGAAATTTGAGCGCACAAGGGGTTTGTTGCGCTCATCGAATGCCTGCTAAATGACTGTCATACCAGAAAGGCAGAAGAGGATCGAGTAAATTTTTTAGCTTTATCTGAAGCGTGCTTTATGCTGTAGAAAGCTGTTGTACGAACTAGAGAAATTTCCATCGAAAACTGACCAACAATGAATTCAATTTGTTTGTTTGAAGGAAATTCATAAAATAATCACTGCTGTGAAATTCATACAAATACTTCAGCATTTTAGGGGAAATTATACATATTTGAGTTTTCTTCTATGTAACCGAACACACTTCACTCTGCAGAAAATAAATGATAATGTTTGAATAGTATTTCAGTGAAAAATATTAATAAGTTTCATCACTGACTCGGAACTTCCACCAAAATATGTAACTTCTATAACGTTTTATTTGTAGATCCACACAAGGACCAAGAAATCTTTGTTCCGGACATTCGAAAACGACTGACATTTTCCGTTCTATGTTGGTTTGTGTCTCCTGATGCAATTTTCCAAGTGTCCACGTGATTGGAATCGAAAGACTGTACGCTCCAACTCAAAACAAGCGTAGTGGATTTGTAAAGTGTATCTATTCTAGCAAACCGTTCTTTCTGAAAAAAGCAAACGCTTATTTTTTTGGAATTTCAATGCATGTTTATGTATGCATTTGTTATTGCGCAGCTCGAACAAGCGAATTTCGTGCAACTCGACTATTTCCTTTACTGAATCGCGTATTACAACACTAACTTCCTGTTAAGGAAACGACTCCTCAGAGTTTCTCAATTGCGTTTGATTTTAAGCGGTCCTTTGAATATATTACTTTAGTGCTAGAGTAAAACCAGCTGTATAATAACAGAACTAATCTCTCCATTAGGATTTTCTATGACTCTATAAGCCCCCGAGACCAAAAACTAGCCACCTACTACTAACATGGTGTAGAACCTCCACGAGTAGGAATAATGGCGATAATGCTGCGTGGTATTGAATCTACAAGTGTCTTAAAGCGCACGAGGTTGATTTTTAACCACTCTTACGTTAACTGACATTGTACGTAAAAGTTCTTATCCAAGTCTAATTTGCGATTCTAAGTACCACTACAAATTTTTTATTGGGTTCATGTCTGGGGACTTCGCTAGCAGATTTAAATGGATGACATATCCTGAATGACTGTCGTGCCAATTAATGACAGTTTTAGCCCGATGCACCCAACAGTTATCATCCTGAATGATACCTAATGTGACACGCCTTCCTCCAGTCAGATGTTGTGCAAATGGTAGAACCTGGTTATCTAGCAGCTCATGGTTGCCATGCTGGATCGATTTGACGGGTGCCTTAACTAAAAAGCCCACTTTTGTGTAGTTGAAACAGGCCCAGAATACGACAGACCTTCCTCCTCGTTGTATTGCCCTTTGTACACAGGCTTCTTGGAGGTTTCATGACTTCTTCGATGAACACGACGGCGGATGTAATACTGTAGAGACAGAATGGTGATTTATTTGACCTCATGACACTTTTCCTTTCCTCTACAGTCCAATGCGCCTGTGCTTTGGCCAAGTTCAAACGAGGGGCCTTGTGGGCAAGAGTTAACATCAAGCAGGTTACGTGCTACTTTGCTCCATATATCCATTCCATGGAGTTCCCATACGAAAAGTTCGTTCAGGAACAGCAAGAGAAAGACTATCAATTGCGTCTCGCAGCAGTTCCGTCCTTGACGCAAAGCGATCCGGTCAACAGTTCGGGATACACGGCGGTGGTCCCTATCGATTAAAACATTCTTCCGACCACAGTTTTGCCTTGAATTACCATATGTACCAGATTGTTTCCGCTGTTGGTAGACCTGCATAACAGTGCGGCATGAAACTTCAACGAATTCCGTTACTTCCTCCACCGGATGTATCTTAGCTCAACCAAATGCAATAGGCCCTTTTTAACATTCCGAGGTGTCTTGCTTTCGTATTTTGTGTTATGGAGCAGCTAAGAATCAAACAAGTCTATACCTTGCTAGCTCTGAATGAAGACTGTTGCCTAAACAGTACCCGCATATAACCTAAGCTTCGATCACAGCCTTGAAAACTGATTGATGGAAGTAATAAATAACTGGAACCCGAAAAACAATAAGTGGCTAAGTTCTTGTCCTGAGTGCATAGCTGTACAGATAATCCCTTGTTTTCTTCTAACGCTACATACTTTGTGTGGATAACATTTAATCAAGATACCTATAGCTTCTAACACGCTGCAAGTATCAGAGATTAAAATTTTATTGAAATCACTTAGAAATATAGCAGTGTTTGGTTTCAATATACCCTTCAGAGACCCGTTTCGTCCCCAGCTATAAGACAATCTTATTAGTTACCTGTGAAAGTAATAAATAAGAAAGTGAGGAATTAAAAATCACATTTACCCAACATTGCAACTTACTTAATCAAAATCTGGTATGTATTCCCAAAATATCTACGTAATAGTGTGTTTCTGTTTTAAAATAAAATTTTCTTTATCAGCTTCAAACTTACTCACTCTCGTAGCAAACACTAAAATTTCAAAAGCGTTTGATGACACAAAAACTTGAATTATTTCAGAAAAAACTCAAAGCCTGGTATAAAGCTTACTTGTGTTTGAATGTATTTTATAACGAATGCCTCCTACTTTGGACCCACAAATCCCAAATAACTCATTTTTACCTTAAATATTCCTAGAAGTGAGAAAAGTAAAAATATTGTTCCACGCTCGGGAAAGGATAGGAGCTTCTGGAGACGATTATACAGCTTAGAATTGTCCTCAAGAATTGGTTTGGGCTCTGACCGGTCGTCATTTCAATTCCAACGATATGTATACATACATGGCCTCATGAAACATAGATAAGTAAGCTTACATTTATTTCTTGACTTTGGCATCCTCGGCGTCGGATGTACATACGTGGACCTAAAAAGCTCGCATCACGAGCGCCCCTGTAGGCGGTCTCGAGGCTATCGCAGGACCGCTAGACAATGGCTCGAGGTCCCCTCTTGGTCACAATCTCGGTCTCGATCATGGCTTTGGCACGCCCTACCAGCTCTCATAACGCCTGCACCGCGCTTCACCTTCAGCATATGAGGGTGGCCAGCAGCTCCTTGACCGTGATCCCGATAACTCGATAAACCTGACACCGGTAGACCACTCATCGATCCTGAAAACCTCTCCTCGTGATATACACCCGAGGGCATTATCTTCCGCTGGAGGGTAATCGACGCTCAAAGGTCAATAACACTCGAGTTCTGGTGATAGCCTGACTGCGTGACTGAAGATTCTCACGTTTGGCTGGAGGTGACGGCTGACAGTCGAATAGAACTGTGGCTCCTATATCGCAAGTGACACGACAATTACGACGGCCTCAGGAATTGATCACTGGGAACTTCAAGATGCCTATGGGACTTTTGAAAATAATTTTAAATAAATACACCAGTAGCAAAAATAAAATTCCGTCCAAATGGCGTTGCTTCATATGAGCGAAATCTTCATCGCTAGCACGCTCAGGGTTGTTGCAGGCCCGACGTTGAGCGGGCAAAAAAATTACAATTGATGATTTATTTGAATTTAGAGTGTCATTCGCGTCACATCGATACGTTATCCATTGGACATAACGTCCGCAACGCTTACATCTACTATCCTCAACAGTCCTATTTTTTATGCTGCACCGGTACATTAACAATAGAAAAACTTCAAAACTGATGTACGATATTCAGTCTAGCCTCACCAGCTATGTCAGACACCATGCAGGTAAGCTGAGATGACATCTGCACAGCATGAGTGCTACGCAGTGTTGTTTGAAGGACATAGATCTCTACTGGGTGATATTTTATTCACTGGAATGCAGAGCGGCATAACTATCGTTATGTTACCTCATCTGTCTTCGTGTAAAATTATACTTTCGCTCCTTAATAATTTTTAAAATAATTGGAGACTGAAGTGTTTTGCCCATGGCGCATTGGTTAACGTGATGGCCCCACTGCTGGGACGTAAGAGTTCGAATCTCGGCTCAGGCATTGATTTTCACGTAACCATGGAGTGCTTCCCTTGGAAAAGGAAGCTCCAACCTCACAGTCTTCACATCTCTCACTGTTCAGTAGGTGTGAGGCATTAAAAACACTACAGTAAAACGTGTTGGAATTAATTAAGGTACTTTTTTCGACGAAACTCCTTCGATATACACATTGAATTCAACTGAGCGCCACCGCTTCCACTTTTCTAGTTTTATGCAACACTAGAATATGTTTTTTTAGAACAAACAAAAAACTAGTACATTGTTTCGTACTTCAGATTTTGTGCAGTTATTTTTTCTCATTTATACCCACGAAGTGTCGGCGAGCTTCAAAAATTCTTCATATCGTGGTTTTTGATCGTATTCATGCGTATGTGTAGAATGTTCAGTTTCGTTTCATATTTATAAGGAAAGGCAGAAATTACGTTGGAACCCCTCTGCAATACGGAAAAATCTTCTAATCGTCGAAAGAGGCAGAGAAAAATTACGAGACAACTTCCACTGAGCACTTGTATTCGGAGGAACAGACTCTATTTTCTTCACTTCATCAGTGAGTGCTTCTACCGTCCTCAAGGCGGGACTATCTTAGCTCGTAGCATTCATTCCAATTTTATATTTGGTAAAGCTAAGCCCCAAGCCTTCCCTAATATGACGTCAACGTAACCTTAATAATCCTAACTTTATTTAACCTTCCGTGGCCCGATCCTTCCATCGCCATCATCCTCACCCTAACCTTAACCCAGTTAGGATCACTGTCATTCCTGAACGACATTACAAATAAACAAGTCTAGTCTCAAATTACAATTGTTTTAACCGTAATTGAACCTAGAAGATTTTACGTTCATCCCATACCACTGGGGTTCACTTGTCAATTCGAACATATAAACAGTACAGGAATATAAGTAATCATTCACTTTAAAATCCATTTTTGATCAAACGTCTAGCAAGGCAACGTACTTAAAACTTATACGGAATACAAATCATTGTTAACAAAGTGAAGTTCTAAAACAAAGTGCGGAACTTTACAAGTAAATGTCTTCATGTACACTAGCATCACATACGGCACGCAACAAAAGTACTCAATCACTTATGTGAAATAACTTTTCCGTGATATTATTCCGGTCATATCGTATCTGAATTACTTGTACAACATTCTAGATGTTTCAAGAAGAAAAATTAATTAGCTTCGACACGGAATCAGACACTTAGTCTCAAGTGAGCCGCCGTGGCGTACAGTGAGTGACCTTTGAGGACGTCATACTGAAAATCAAAGAAATTATAGAATATCTACGGAAGTTAATAGTTTACTTGATTCTTAAAGAATATCCTACAGAAAGATTTCTAGGCAGATTAATGTGTTATGCTCTACCGGTTGTTCAATTGTTTGTAAGTTTTAGGTAAATGGCTCAAATGTCAGCTTACCAAAGGCAGGTTCATCACGGAGGATTGATCTTCAGTCTCGTCGAGTTTTGATCAGGAAAATCGAAAATAAGCCCAAAAATGACTCGCACAAATTAAAAACTGATCTGAAACCCTCCGGGAGAAAAGTGAGTTAAAGAACCAACAGTAGAGGACTTACAGTAATGGGATAGAACGTTTCATACCCCATAAAACTCTCATGCTACCTAAAATCTACGTTGCAAGACATCCAAGTTTTTTTAAAAGAACACATGGAAAAAGGACATGAATTTTGGAGCACTGTTACAAGGCCTGATGAAATGCACATTGAATTGTTTAGTCGTAACTTTGCTCGTCATGTGTGAAGGACAGAAAGAACAGCCTATGACAGGCGTAATACCATCCCAGCTGTAAAGCAAAGAGGTGGCAGTATAAAGGATTGGGGTTTTTCACTGCACACAGCACTGGTACACTTCATAACATTGATGTGAGGATAAGCAATGTACCGCAAAATATTGGAGGACTCTATTTTAACGTGAGAAGAATTTTATCTAAAAACGCAAATGGACGTTCCAGCAACATTGCGATCATGAACACAGAGTTAAATCATCATCCGAAGGGTTTACGATGAACAAAATCATTGTTCCCTGTAGTAAAATTAATCCCTGGACCTTAATCTTATCAAACACCTTTGGAAAACACAAGGAGGTTCATCACGGAAGTCTGATAAACCTTGAAGAACTAAAGAAACTATGAATTGAAAAACAGGCTTACATCCCACGACAAGCTTGCAAAAGTATAATTTCAAAACCATCTCCGAGCAATAATGGCCAACGAAGGTTTCAAAAGTAAATATTAAAAGGTGGAAATCCTTTGTCTGAAAACTTTTGTCCTGCGCCATACATGTTTTGCAGGTATATGAGACCATATAGTCGTAAAAGAAGAAATTTGGTCAGATATTTGAACTTCACGTTATAAAAAGTATATTCTATGTGAGTTCTGCAAGTGTTGGCTTCCCAGATGCTCAATATAAAATGAAATCTCATGTGTGCAATATTCTGTGCAATAACGTGCAATAACGAATGCACACGAATAATGTGTGCAATAACGAATATAGCATACTTCAACAACTAATTATTTGTTGCCAAATACAATCAACCCTGAACATTATGGCAAACCACTCCATAAGAAAGCGAGCTGGCGTCGATCAGGAAATCAGTGGCCAGAATGCACTATACGACCATTCACATTTGTTGTCCCATAAATCAACTCTCACCCTCAAATCTCAACCATGTTCAATAATGGTTCATAGAAGTGGGGGAACATGACGCGTAAGGTCGGATGTATTTTAAATTACAGGAACAATGAGCACGTGATGTCGGAAGAACGATAAGAAATTGGGTCAGTATCGGCCAAAAACGAGGACTTTATGAATTATTTCACATTTTCGATCACATATGAATTCTCTTTCATTAATGTCACGTAACTTTCACTACACGGTATGTCAGAAGTCCCTACGTACGTAGTCATTTTGATTCACCAGAGCAAAATGTTTACATTGTACATTAATCTTTTTCATTGAGTAAAAATTTCCAGAACAAAGTGCATGTTCAGAACTACCCACACCCTAACTGAGGATTTCCTCAAAACATACCAACAGCAAAATTTGGCATTAGTAATGTTTGCACAAAAACGTGTGCATGAAAAGATTGCTTCGATTGAGTGACCAAATCGTTCAGTAATCGGAGAAACTGTTGATGCTCTGCGTTTGTACTCGAATTCAGCTTAGTCGTTAATTAACTTAGAACTGTGATTCATGCGCTCGCGTGCATCGTTAAAACTCATTCATCATTAATTTTTTCGATTCATTTTACAGTTAGAAATCCTCGTCAGTTTCTTTAGCGAGCGATATAATCATAGTGCAGAGCAATATTTTACAATGTTTCCGAAAGCACTCATCGTGAAGTAACAAGTCTTACCGAACTCAACATTGATGAACGATTGTTGCAAGTTGAAATTGTTGAATGATGACAGTAGAGACTGTTAAAAATATCGCTTGTTACGGTACGGTATGTAATGTGAAAAAACTCCTTAGAAAATTTAAGAAACATGCAAGTATGACGTTAAAAATAAATCTGGGATCCATGCGCGCGATATTTCAAATTTATAGGAGTTGAACCTGAAAAATTATGCGAACTAAAACGCAGTGAGCAAGCTGGTATTTAACGTGGTGTCCGTACTTAATGCGTCGTACTTTTGACTTGGAAGGTTTTTGGATAATCCTCATTTATATCTAAACACGATCTTCCTTGTATGGCTGAAGCTAGTTAACATTCAAGAGTTTAGAATTCGGACACAAATCTTGTGATTCGTGTCCCAGAACACCCTAAACATTTTTGCAGTGGTAATTTGATACCCAATTTTTCTTTGTTGATGTATTTCATTTATAATTCATTAGTATCAGTTCAATGTATCACAGTAAACACCATTCCATGTTAAGTTGCACTGAGTGAAGGTGTCAGTTGCAGTATATCATTGACATGTTTCATTCTTCAAAAAAATTGCTTGTTTATTTTATACCTTTTCGAAATTGAATAAAATTTATAATAAAAAAAGTAACCCATTCAAGTACTATTAGTTACTCTAGTAACTTGCATGAAATATGTTAGCAAGTTCCTCCACTCGTTAAGGATATACTCAATATTTTATAATGAATGTGCACATGGTAGTTGAATACAGGATTAAGAAAAAAAGAAAAAAAAAAGAAAAATAGTTTATTCCAAACTC
>VOMN01007332.1:0-16573 GCA_014899125.1 Orchestia grillus
AGGCCAAAATTTGGATACGTGTAGAACTTAGGCAAAGACTCGAGAATGAAACACTCGGCCCTTTCCTGTTGCCATTTCCATTCTAACTCCTCTATGTGGAATTAAAATTTAATTGTAACCTAATGAGAAAAGATACCACAAGCTTACGACTCTAAGTTGCTAATAGTTGATTTCGCTGTTGTAATGACGCGCATTTTAAGAGTGGAAAATTTGATACTCATTTCTGTTGGTTTAAGTCTCCATACTTGCAAAGATATGTCTCTGCACTATGATTTATCATTAAATATTTAAAAAGTATTGTACAATCGCGTATCATTTTAAATATCGTAAAAGTAAATTACAAATAGGCGCGTTAATATTGTACAAAATAATTATTGAAACGAAATTATACGGTATTAGTGAATATAATGAACCCTTGCTGCACGAATAAACGGATATTTTTTTCAGATACCCTTTTTGTAACTTTTTTTGGAGGGGTCTCACTGCAGATGTCGAGCGATGTCTATGATCGATAAAAATGAGAAATAACTAGTGATCAGTTTGAGCTCTACGTGTGACAGTAAAAAACCTTCTCGCTTCGTACAATTGCGGTAATTCACGAATAATTCATTAATTCATTGTCCATCAGGCGTGACTCAGTTATTGTGTTTTGTTATTCTCTATTCTTAGTGAGTTGTGTTTATTTTTTACGTGTAAATTAGTTTTATGAATTACTTGCTTGCCTCTTTACTCATCACTAGATGGTAATGAATTGTTCTCTCTAAATTGTGAAACGTACAACGCGACTTAGTCTAAGCCATTGAAGCGCTCGAAATTCTGTATTACTCCTATCAGTAAATGATAAGATTTGGCTACCATGCCCAAATTCGTTGCTGTTTTATTGAGCATCACTTACATGGTTGGGAACTTAATTTATAAAACGTTACAGTTTAACTTTCATTTTTTCTGTGAAAGCTGAAAAGAATTATTCCTAACCCCAGTTGACTGCAAGTTGACGAATGCAAGCTGACTGACAGCCAGATTACGAGCTGCGCAATGGGATGCGCAGGTCGCCACTAAAATGAATAAGTGGTGACTGTTCCTCCTCCATGACCCCTCAGTCGCGCCACTTTACAGTTCACATTTCTGAACGTTTTGCTCATAAAAAATGAAATTCGAATTTTTCGGCTCAAAACGATTTGACGATCCTCTTAATTTACTGTTTCTATGCGCAGGGAATCTTCTGTGGAACACACCTGTGCATGAATTCTACGTTTTCTAAAGTCTATACAAAATGGTTTCTTCTTTTCGTTCTCTTTGGATCACATTTCGTGTGGGTAGGGAGCTTTAAACTAACTAATAATCTAATCTTTCAGTGCGGGATGGTCTGAGTTAGTGAAGCGCTGCTATCTTTCATGCTGCTGTTAGGAGTGTAAGTTCTTCAGCCTCTATTTTTCCACATGACTCGCGAGCACACCATTAAGTTCCTTAATTTAGCTTTATTGGTTAATTCCGTTTTTTTTCTGTTTTTCTACAGCCAATGTTTGACTTCGGTATCTGGACTGCTGCGAAGCATATTTTGAAAGCGCTACGCAGCACTTCCGAAGGACTTTGAAGTATTTCTTTGCTGATTTGAGAATTCAGCGTTTGTTTAGGAACTACAGTTAGCCGAATCTACTGCTACTAAATTGATTGTCTTTGGTTTTCCTTTTCCATTCACCTCTTGACGAGTTGAAGTATTTTTTTATTGATAGTTTCGAAACTTACGATTGTGTGTTGGATCAAGTTTTCCATTTCGGTGGGAGAAAACACTATAGTCATTAATTCATTATTGTTCTTGCGATGATAGGCATAAAATAGATTTGGAATCAAACCGACTTATTTTATATTTTTTGTGGAGGAGGGGGAGGCTTCAAACAGACTAGTAAACTTTAACATTTGAAGTGAATTTTGCCGGAAGAAGTTAAGAAACGGAGCCAGAACGTCCGTTGTGGTGTCGGTCCCGCGCCCATCCCCCGTAGAGGAGGCGCATTTGCCTGGCGAAGCGCTTGTTGAGGGCGAGGTACAAGAAGAAGTTACCGGAGTAGTGCATCGCCATCAGGATGGTCACTGTCAGCTTGAACGACCTGCCAGAGGGATGAGTCATCTTATTTTTGGTGCCCTGTATGATGTCTTGTTATTTCCTAAGGTTCAGTGAACTTTACTATCGCCGCCTAACTTCCATGCGTTGCTAGACGAGTGTTTTTGTTGAAGTATGTTTTGGCAGCTTATATTTTGTAATATTTGACGCCGAATTATTTTTTCCTTGGAAAGAAAGTCTCCAATTTGGTCACACGGACGCCATCGAAGACATGTGTGTTCAAAAGTTGTTTTGCATCGATAATTCATTTGTAGAGGGCATCAGAATCTGCAAGAATATTGACTTCGTACGATACTCCATGGGTCCAGGATTGCTGGAAAATACCAGGCAGTGCCTGAGGAACAACTGCAGCTCTAACACCTGCCCCTCCTGAGTAGTTTATTGATAATAACCTCCTTAGAGACCACACAATTGCTTCACGTCACGCAGCATTGCAAAAAAATCTTAAGTCAGACTATGTGGCCTCTGAACACAACAAATGTTTTGAACCTGAAGATCCAATTCTATCATGACCGTGGACAGGTTGACTGTTTATAATTATGAGCACCCTATTTACTCTGATATTATACTGAAAATAATGCGCTCCAAAAGTCGAATTTTTTATTGAATGCCATTAAACAAAGGTGTTGGAGACAGGTGTCTACACAGCTCTCACGGAAACATCGTGCAATACGGCGCCAATTGGCGGACATAGCGATTGATAGCTCGCGCAAATATTTTGAGTAGTACTCTACTTCAGATATCAGTTATTATGTCTTTTGATTACGATACTTCACAATTACCCTGCCAGTAACAATACTGACGTATCTTAAATCAGTATTTAACTTACTTAGAGACTGATAATTTGAACTGTACATCAACTCTGTCGCAATAAAGTTAATTTTCTTTCCTTTGACGATGCGCTCGGACTTAACGGACACTCTGCATCGTTACCCAACATCTTATTCACGTGTCACATCGAACCTGAAGGTGATCTCAGGCTGGTCGAGATGGTCGGGCGAGGAGTGGAAGGATGGGGTGGTGGTGCGGGACACGAGGTGCGTCGGCGCCTCCCCCACCAGGAAGCTGCAAATCATCGCCATCAGCACCAGCGTGACGCGTCGCTGGCTCGTGCGCGCCTTTGCTTGCTTCTGGCATACGCAAAAATTGAAGGGTCATATGAGACGTGTACGGCAAAGCTCTTTTGATATTTAAAACGCATGCAATGGATTTGAGAGAGTGTACAGTTAAATGGTTTCGCTCACGATGTTAAATGCTTTTTTCTAACTATATGTTTTTGCGTCTATAGTGATGGTAGTTGTTTTATGGAGTTCGAGAAGAAGATTTTGCGGTACGATATTATTTCTAAGTTTTAGAAATTTTCCTCTGCAGAAAGTAGTCAATTTTTTCTCGTTG
Organism: Orchestia grillus; assembly: GCA_014899125.1. Classification (NCBI taxonomy): domain Eukaryota; kingdom Metazoa; phylum Arthropoda; class Malacostraca; order Amphipoda; family Talitridae; genus Orchestia; species Orchestia grillus. Next base: position 3,515 of record VOMN01007332.1, read on the forward strand.
AAATGAAAGGCTTGTAGTTGAATTTAATGAAAAATAATTGAACTTTTTAGCATCAACTTAGCTTTTGAAAAGTCCATTCTTATGGGCGACTGAAAGTTGAGCAAGGAGCCAAAACGACAGCACGTGTCTCATTTCCGCCTCATGATTCTCTAGCGCATAACAAATTTCGTGCTTCTTACTCAAGTGATTCATTGCCCACTGAAAATTTCTTTAACTATTTGAAATCTTGCGCTAATTCACAGACACCTCTGAAAAACTCGTAAACGTTCTTCAACAGTTGTGCCAACTCATTCAATTAGATTTGCCAAAAAAAGCTCGTTCTCAGATATGGTTTTAGAATAGCCTTTACATGCGGATGGAGCCTACCCTAAAGCTCCTCATGTTTGTATTGAGGATGCTCCTGTAATATCCTAATCTTATTACGTGAGCATCAACATTTTACACAAGGCGTGCTACGGTCGGGATGAGTGGAGGAGTGCTGTGCGAGCTGCCTCAGTACCGCACTAGGCTGTAAGGCTTGACTAGGGCGGTTGTGTGCTCTCTGTTGTATTTTTTTTTAATCATAAATGAAGCTTGCAGAAGGCGGACTTCTTCTGCAGTTAGAATTGTCTCAGTTTGGTTATTTTTTCTCTGTGCGAGTATGGACAACCTGTGAGAATTGATCTGGCCACTGGCGAATTATTTATCTTGCCATGACTAGGGTAATGATATGGCTTGAAATCTGTCGCACTATAGACTGAAAGAAAGGGTCCATTCTGAATGTGTGCATGCAGCGCTTGGAAATTTTCCGTTGATGCAGTTGTACATGTTTTTTTTAGAACATCCCCAATGCTCAGAAACTGCTTAAGGAAGAAACATTGAATATTTCACCTTTGCGTTTTGAACCAAAACCTATTTTAAACAAACAAAAATATTGCAACTCTTTTATGCCCATATGTATCCCTACGAAAAGCAGGACTCTAATAAGAGTTATAATTCTTTAAAAAAAATCTCTAATCTGAAAACCTGACCGAAGAACACCTTGCACATATTTGCATGGATCGATTACCTGACGCCGTTTTCCTCCCATCGCACCTTTTCAAATGTGAGGACTGGTCCCGCTGCCTCCTGATAGCTCAGTGTCGTGCTCGAGCTTTTAGTATCGGAACATTTACGGTCGGTTTTGCTTGGCTTTGCCGGTGTTGAAGAAGAGACCTTCGTGCTTGAATTCTTCTCATTTCTGGCGTACTTAGCGACAGGGTTCAAGTTTTCAGTTCTTCCACTCGCGTCCGTCAGATAAGAAGGCAAAGAATGACTTCTTTTGACTTCACAAGTGCAGAAGGAGAAACCGAAGTTTTGGGTTACATGTTGGTTTTGAATTTTGTTGCATTTAGGACACAGCTTTGGGTTCAAAAGGTTGATTGTGACTGACTGCTTCCACTCGTCCATCCTACTGCGAGCTCGACCAGAGTGCTGGATCACCCGTGATTTCTGCAGGTGTTGAATTTGTACCATAATTTCCGTATTGCTCAAAGATGCCAGCGTGCACCTGCGTTTTCCATGCGATGTGGCATGAGGTTCACGCACGTCGGGGCTTTGTTGGGATACACTTTTTCTCGAATCTGGGTTCGAACTCGAATCTTGAAAATTGCTGATTGGCAAAGAATTCGACATATCGTTGAGAGCAGTCCCATTTCTGGAATTTCGTCTAAACCGTGACAGAGAAAGAATGAAGAGCATGTTGCCAACGAGGAGAAAAATTCCTGGAGTGATCGCGAGAAGAATGAGCCGCATCCAGTTGTGAAAATGGTAATATCTGGAATTTAAGAAATAAAATTGTAAAGCTTTGAAAACCAGTTGAGTTCACAGTATATGAACGATGGAACTGAACATTTTATCAAAAATCAATCGAAAGAAAACTCAAGGAGAAACATAATTTGCTCGCAAATGTACCAAAAGTTTCCCTCCCAATATTGACGAGATGAGTTCTTACTAACTCACTAGCACAAAAATCAGTATCGATATACATAAAGGGTCAGTGGTGTTAATTCACTTTTCTATTTTAAAATTTTCGGTAGAAATTTACTCTGAAATACAGGGCTCAACTTCCCTTACAAATCTTCAACCAGATCGAAAAAGTCCATAATTTTTGCAGTGTAACAATATTGACAACGTGGTCTGTAGGCCTGAGAAGCATTTCCTCTTCACCCTATAAACTTTATAGGATGGCATCTTCCGAACAGGAATATCGGGCCATGAGAAGCGAGTCTGTCCAGTCGCGTGCTGAGGCAGCCTTCTGATACCCCTGTGCTCTTCTTACGTTAACGCTTTCCAACGTTTAATTATGGACGGTGGCCACAGTGAAAGGCTTTGAATAGGAAAACGAAAGTGTTTGAATCTAAAAAGCTTAATGTTAGTAAAATAATTAAAAATTCCCAAAATGGACGCTAAGTAATGAGATATCATCTATTCCTCATACGACATGGCATGCATCATAATTCACCTGCGCCGAACTCAAACAGAACTCTTACTTTGAAGCTGAAAATTCCGTGCGAGTGATTCTTCCATTTTCCATACTGTGGCTGAAGAAGTATGGCATGTTGAATGTTAAGCTGAATATAATGATGCCTGCACACACTTTCTTGGCATTCCTGCGCGTGCGCCAGCGACGACTTTTTATTGGCCGACGTATGACCAATAGCCTTTCAAGGGTCACGGCCATCAGTGTTAGGATGGAGGTAGTTATACTCACGGACCCTAAATGGAGTGAAAAAAATAATTACGAAAAGATTGTGGTATATCGTTCGGAGATGTTATATATACAAAACATTTTATTTTATACGCAGACAGTTATTATTAGCAGTAACGTCACTGTTCCATGGAGTTATAACCCTTATGAAAAAGACTGACATTACGTTCTTAAGTAGTATCCATAAAGGATGAATACGTCTATGTAATCTTCCTCTTGCCACATACATTCTGAGAAATTTCAAGGATGAATAGTACAATACATTACACAAAGAAACGGAAATTTACACCATTCACAACAATCTTAGAATATGTCTTACGCAACGTCATCCGTTTCCCAATATGCTTGATTTACAAGGCTTGTGATATTATAAATTAGGTGGAAACCTTGAGTGAACGACGTAGTGTTTCACAAGAAAACGCCCATTGTTATTTCAGATGGCTAGCTCCTCCATATAGATGAATTTAATAGTTTTTAACAATCTCAATACGACATGAAAGTATTCATCCCTCTTTTCAAAAATACGTACTTGGTTGATAATGAAGTTTCTCTCGATGAAAGCACGCGAACAACTTCAAGCTAAATGTTGTAAATTCACATATAGAGTTCCTAGTTTTTCGTCCATGTATTTTTTTCAAGCCAGTAACTAGAAACTCATACGAAGCCTTGGCATGTAGTGAACAAAACACGTTGCCTATGTTACTATACGAATTTATAGTATTAATTCAGTAGTTCTTGTGTTGCAGGAACATTTCTTTCGTTTTCAATTTTGAAACAAAAAATGACTTTTATTAATTCCAACACGTTTTACCGTTGGATTTTCAATGCCTTGCAACTACTGGCGTGGTGAGAGATGTGAAGAATGTGTGGTATAAGCTTCATTTTCCAAGGGAAGTGCTTCCTGGTTACGTGAAATGCCTTGCCTGAGCCGGGATTCGAACCCTGATCGTCCGGGTTTCGAGGCCATCACGCTGATCAGTACGCCATGGAGCTGATATAAGACATGGAAACAATGTAAGCTATGAAGGAATGCTAAGAAATATACAGTTCGATGAACATTTCATCGAACAAACAGCTTGCTCATATAAATACAAAACATAAGAGTTTTAGTAACTAACCGACAGGCAGGTGAACAAATACATCGATCCACTGCAACCAGAAGTGACTGTGCCCAACGCTCTGGGCGAGCACGCTGAGCATCACCAGCACCACCGTCACCAGGTCCGCCACTGACAGCACTGAAATAAATAAAAAATACTTTTATTCAAACACGAAGTTACTTTCACGGTGACTTGGGGCTACTAGTCCGAAGTGATTATTCTGAGGGAGACTGATCAATTTTCCGTCGCATTAATTGTAATAGTCGTGCTCGGTAGCGAGCGGTCGTGCGAGCTGTTAGTTGTCAAATTGATATTAAATATTTTGATATCATCAATATTCTATCGAGATGAAACGCAGCAACTTATTTGATTTGAAGAATAGAGTATGAGGATAATCGGCTAGTGCAAAGTTCTGTGTGGCGGTGGTAATTGAGTCACACCAATAAATAATTCAGATAATGTTAAATTGTATTAAGTATATCTCTAACTTGAGAGCAGTTCCATTTTTTTGTCTTGATGCACCTGATCAATTGGAATTCATAGGAGTAGATGGTATCTCGTAAAATCAGCGCAAAAGACGTTTCAGGAATACCAGGATGAATGTCTGAAAAGGGGTACGCATTTAAAGAATGAAGTTTTTAGGAATCGCACGGAATTAGCCATTGATACAGTTCATGTACAGTGCACCACATATTGCCACTAATTCGGAAGAGAACAATGAGTCAGCAAAAAAACGTACTATAGTATGAAAATAAGCTATCTAGAAAAACATAAATTCCGTATATATCAGTAGTGCTTTGTCTAAACTTATTCTTATTGAAAAGACTGAGACGTACTGCGGCAGCACCATCGCTGTGAGAGTTAGAGTGAGAAGGAGATGCACGCCAATCAAATGTGTCTCCATTGAAGGTTGACCAGTACACAAAAATAAATCAGGGATTCCTAAAATTAATTGAAACATACATCTACTCGATTGTCCTACATATTTAAAATATAATCACTTAAAGAACGGTGTAATTAAGGACCTTTTTTTATACTCGCATGATATTTCAAATTCTTCATGTAAGACAGGCCCCATTTTACCATTTACAATCGTTTTCGTGACTTCATGTGAACCTAAAGCATAGCATGATGATAGAAAACAAATTTTAATAATATTGAACAGCAACATTTCAATGGAAATTACCTTTGAGATAAACGTAGAGGCTCTCTTTGAAAGAAACGCGACTCATGACCATCAGGCTGAGGATATTCGAAATAATTCCTACGCAGCAAATTAACGGCACGACACCTGCGTACCCGACGATCTCCCACGTAGTCATCTGTGCCTCTCCTGGCGTTGGCATAATCAAGTGTGACCTATCGTACAGGTGGTACCTCTGTGCAAAAGCTGAAGATTCCTAAAGAGAAGAACGCATTTGTTTCACAAATTATAACGCATTCTATTTCAATTCAAAGTACAATGGAGAAAATCCAAGTGAATTTAAAAGACGTATATTGCAAGTTCGCCTAAATTGACGAACGGTTAAAGCTATCATAATCGGCCGCAGGCCAAGTTAGTTTATGATCATAGCGTTTTATGAAAAATAATTCTACAAGGCACAATTGCGGGGATTTTAGATAACTGTCTGTCAGTGCACTCATTAAACTCCCGCTCAAATTAGGCTTTGTTAAAATGTTAACCTTGCAGAGAAACAACAGGGAATAGTTCAAAAACTTGAATATAAATGAATAGAGTATACTTTGGTATCATAGGTCACAATATTTAAAAAATTAAACACAAGGTTTACGTTTTTCCTTGACTCATTTAAATATGGCAAGGATACATTCAAGTCAAATTACTTTTGAACTATAAAATATCCTCAACTGTTTTTGTTTTGTGAATTATACAACTCATGACTCAAAAATGATAAGACACCACGAAACACAAACAGTCTGTGAGATTTTTAATCATTTCAGCGTTATAAGTACACTTCTCTTTTATGACTGAAAGTTGTGTAAAAACCAAGCCCTGAATCAGCGATGTCAGATTAAATAAAGTACCACAAAAAAAAGTTTAATTAAGAATACAACTTCAGTTTTTCACTCTGTTATGGAAAGAGCTGTGGGTATCCAAACGATTGAACAGTGAATTTGATTAAAAAAGCTGAGAAATGCAGAGGACATTTGAAAATCTGCCTGATGATGTTCAGATTGATATCCGTTTTGAAAGAAAATGACATATATTCGTATGTTGGTGCGACCAACATCCATCCGTGACTTATGTGCCTCACTGAGCGTCACAGCGACAATTCAAAGAACTGCACGTATTGGTACGAGAGCACATTCACCAGAGACGACTGTACGTGCCTCACTGCGTGTCACGACGACAATTAGGGGACCATGCACAGATCATGCGGGCTGTTCGCTGCTGGAAACCCAGCGCAGATGTTTTTGTCACCCGAGTACAATATTTCACTGACACATGACGCAAAAGTGCACGCTATGAAAAAAGCCGTACCAGTGCAATCTCTGCTTATTTATCGTTATACGAGGAGTGGTTTCTTTTTAGAGTATGGCAATTCGCTGGATAATTAAATCCCAAGTTCTGAAGATTTAGAACGATTTTTTTAACAACTTTTATCTTTGCATAGCCTTTAATATTATTGCCGTGTACAAATGTCTTGAAATGATGGGCTAATGCACACAAACAGTACTAATAGTTTGACACAATGTTAATATGATCGAAATAACATTATGCCCCTTTCAATCGTGAAATGTTGGTCCCCAAAGTAGCACAGGGTCATACAAAAGTGCACACAGAGAAACATCGCCTGCCTGTTCACATACTCATTAGAACCATCTGAGATGTGATTTTTATTTCCCGCAAGACTTGTGTCTACAAAGCTGATGCACCGCTCTACTGCCATGCAAGTTACCTCGGTAAGGAAGTGGAGCGTGGTAGAATTTTTATTTCCACTGCCTTATGTCAATGAATTGTGATGTGAAAAGTGAGTTAAGGTAGCAAATTCTTCTGATTTGTCTTTTGGGAAAAAATATATGTAACTCGTTTAGGATTGAGGCCTAGCTGCCAAATGAAGGAACAGCGATCTTGTAGAGCGTTTGGATTCTTCATCGAAGAGACCCAATTTCCCTTGTTGCTCCAGACTCGAGAGACATGAAGTTCGAAGGTGAAGTACGAGTATCTTATCTTGCGACTCGAGCCTGCATCACACCTTCGTTACTTTTTTGTCTTAACACTCTTATTGGTTTGTTTCCTTTTGCCGGAGCAGTATAAAAACAGAACGCTTCTTGCTCTCTTGGATTTACGTCAGCTGATTACCTTCGGCAATTATTGTGTTCACTTGACTGCAAAAACATTTCCAACGAGGCTTTCCATTTCTTCCCTGTGAGGCTCGGAAATCCAATTCCATTTTCTTTCTGCGAATTTATTTTGTTTTTCCTTGTTGGTGCGACTTGCCTGTAAAAAAGACGGCGACGAGCCTCTTCCACGCAGCTGTTCACGCCGACGTTTGACGCCAGCCGAGAACTGGAAGACTCGATAGCTTCCAGTCAGTCGTAATCGTCAACAGAAGTCAGTTGGCACCCGCAGCTCGCGGATGATGGTGGCGTGAACGCGTGAGCGCAGTTAATGTACATATCCAGCTCATTTATAAAACTAAAGAATTACCTTATGTAACATTTCTTAACATCTAATTTAATTCCTCAGGAAATTAGGTCTTACTTTCTGACCAGTACTTTTTCGCAGTATTAAGATACTGTTCTGTAAATCGTATCTCACTACATATGTACATTTTGAAATTGTTTATTAAGGAGGAAAAAGTGTCAATTTAAGCACTATTTTTCCTAAGATCTTCAAAGAGACCTGTGTTGGATAAATAAGAGAAAAAGGAAGGAATCACAGCTCCATGCTGTAGTCCCACGACGCTCAAACTGGTCGACTGCGTGCCGGGGGCTTGAGATCCGGTGAGTTTTCTAACATTTCATGCGCTGAGTTCGAACATGAATGAAACATTCATGTTATTTATGCATTACGCCACTCCTTGAGTCATTTCAACCATCACCTTAAAACTACATTCGAAAATCGGGCATCATCGTTATTTTTTTCGTGTGTTATTTGAACTATGCTTTCTCTTCTAGTATTCAAAATCTGTATCCCGAAATACACAGCAGAACTGTTTCTCATTTTATGCACTTGTGTTATCGTTGTCTAGATGGCGATATTTCCAAAGCAGTTCCGACAAAATATATCCATTTTGATCCATTTATTAACATTCATTATTCATGGGGGCTTGCACCATACTAGGTCCGGCACGTTGTCAGTACGACGATAAAGAGTCTTCATTTTATAAATATGAACTTGTTAATCTAAATTATTTTAGTCTATATATTTTAAATATAACGATTGTACAATAAATGCTAAGCAATGGCCAAACGCTTTATTGTTTCATTGTGCTTATTAAGTTGCGTGGTGGTGTATGAAGAAAGAACGCTGCTTACCCTATTTACACTTAAAGCGAATCCTTGCCGCTGTTGTGCACGTACGTGTGCACGCCGTTGTAAGTCATATCAGCACATATCTGGCAGTTTAAAGATAGAGTAAGTTACATTTTTGTGTGAAATACCGTATACTTAAGTTACACCGTAGACTTAAGTTATGTGTGTCGTAAATGGCCCCTCATTATTTTCATACTGTCACAAGACTCAGAAAAATGACAAGTAAATGTTAAATAATTTTCTCACTGTAGTAATGCAAGATTAAAGAACGTTAGTCAAAATTTTTTGAATAGATTTTGTAGTAATGCATCTAGGCAGCATGAAACATAGCTGTATATCATTGTCGCGTGCACATAAAATTTCGAGCTTACAAAATTTGATTCGAGCAAAATTGAAAGTGTGTGATATGCTTACTTTGTGACAAATTACTTCGATTGAAATTTATATTTTAAACTAAGCTAAGATGAAAATGTGTTGGTCTAACTAATGTATTTGATTCTAGGTCATTGCAGTTCTATGGATTGTATGTATATCAAGCTGTGGTTACTGAGGTTATCGATGGAATGGAGCTTCTAAAGGCACAGGATCTCCTTTTAACTTTACCCTCGTGCATTCATAACTCACAAACTGAGGCTCACTTGTTTGCAGTTTATATTAATGCGTATAATATGATAAAATCGTTATAATAATAACTAACCTTCTGAGGCACGCCTGCTGGCATTTTCGAGAGGCGACAAAAAAGAGCCTTTATTAATTCCAACACCTTTTACCGTTGGGTTTTCAATGCCTTACAAATGAGGAATGTGTGGCTTAAGCTTCCTTTCCCAAGGGAAGTACACCCTGGTTTCGTGAAATACCTTGCCTGAGCCGGGATCGAACCCTGAACGTCTTGGCTGTGAGGCCATCACGCTAACCAGTACAGAATTTCACCCTTCAATTTTCGTCTCGCGAATGAAAAATAAATAATCTTCTGAGCTGTGCTTGTCGACATTTTCACCGGGCCGAGTTCAACAACACACACTTTTATTCTCCAATTCTAGTCTCGAGAATGATGAACAAATAAACCATTGAGCCTTGCTTGCCATGATTTTCGAGTGACTCGCGTAACAGTTTTTGGCACCGCCGGAACTTCGCTCGGTCGCCAGCTCGCGATGTTTTTCTCGTGGTGAAGCAACGGGACCGACGGAGCACTTCTCAATACAATTTTCTTTCACACACTTTCTTTCCCAAGCGCCATGCGGGTTGCGTGTGAGTGTAGCTCTTCAGCGTGAGAGCTGTAGAGTGGGAAGACGGTACCTTTGCTGGCACCGAATAGGCAGTCTATGTACCACATTGCGGCTTTCCTAGAAGGGTGATTCGACAAATTTGGCCGTAAGATTATTTGATATCTAGTACAAAGTGTGTTCCTGGTGATTATGCATCACTGTGAGAGCGCGATGCTCTTCTCTAAACTTAACGTCTGAGAGCTCGCGAAGTTTGTAATTTTCGACGTTATTTAAGTTTGAAAAGAGGAGAGCTGATATGCATTATTTGAAGGTTGATTTACACCATCTATTGCACTCTGCCTTCAATTTTTACTGGACACAATAGTTTGCTTGGCTTTTGTTTCATTTGTTTAATCAAGACCTACACTACATGAGCGAAGGTATTCAATGCTGCTTCATCTCAGGAGAGAATAAATATACATAATACTGGGAAATATTTGCTCTAGTTACACTTGCGTCTTTATTATGCTTAGTAATGTATACTTTTTCAATTTCGATGGAGTTAAGCCGTTCAAAAATTTCCTGATAACCGCTACTGTGCTGGAGGCTTTATTGCAAGGCATAATTTTTCACATTAGTTTTTACCAACAAATTTACCTTCATTCTAGGATTCTCCTCTTTTTATTGTCTTCAAGAAATATGAGTACATTGCACGTTCAAACTCCGAGGTCTGTTAGGATTTCTCTGGCACTTTGTGGGCTCCATGGCGTACTGCTAGCGTGATGACCTCGTAACCGAGTGGACCCCGGTTCAAATCCAGGCTCAGGCAAGGCATTTCACGTAAATTGGGAGTACTTCCCTTGGAAAGAGAAGCTTAAACCACCCATTCGTCCCAACCCTCACCATGCCAGTAGTTATATGACATTGAAAACCGAACGGTAAAACGTGTTGGAATTAGTAAAGGCTCTATTTTTATGTAAAACAAAGGAGCGAACTACGAACTCAAATATGAAAGATTTGTTCCTACATAGCAGCGCTTTGAAAACCTGGGGTCGGATTATCAAGCTTGATTATGAAAGAACTCACAAATTTCAAAATGTTGTATCCAAATAGATAGCTGTAACAATAAAGGACAATTTAGATCGTGTGAAATTGGACCAAGACTTGGAAGTGAATGGGTTAATTTTCCATCAACTTTCAGTATAGGCTTCTGCCTTCCAGACCAATTAAACTCCACTATTGATGTAGGTCACGACGATTTGATCCTGAGCGCGTTGGAAGCACCATGAAAATCCCCAAGCTACGCAATGAACACACAACCTCCAACTAAATGACCGAACAACATTTTGATCCCCGTAGAATAATTGATAAATTTCAGTTACATGTTCTCGTGTAGACCGCCATCACCACCAGCTGCTTCTACAGGTCGTAGTGGGAACGGACATACATGATCCTGTGCAATAAAGATAATGAAGCCTAACAACTCAGCTCACCTCTCTCGATGACGCCGATTAATTTATGGTTCTCTCTAAGCCCCGAGGCCTCAAATCTACGGAGTCTTAGGGCTGTGTGCCATTGTTGAGAGTTCAGAGGTGCCGAGTACGCAGCCGGCACTAACTTTAACGCGTAGCACTAGCGGCGACGGCCACAAATTGCTGTAAGTGCGAGGCTGTTCCGACTCCAGTGGGGCAGTTCACTTAAATAGCCTACTACCGAACACGTGTGTCTACATAACGGTTAGCTTAGACTGTTGTTCTTCTTCTTTTTTAAGGTCGATTAAGCCAATTCTTCCTTAACTGCATGTACAGAGTATTCATTTACGTAAATACTCGTAAATGGGCATGGGACGAGCTAAATGTGGTCGTTGATATCTTCATTTGAAGTTGTGTTTAGTTTTATATCAATGTGAAATATACATGAAGGACTGAGATTGAGTACTCAATTAAGGTAGATTTGAGGAGACATCGTGTGATGCCGATAAAATTCTCGGTAGAAGCATGTTAAACAACAACACTTGACTATGTTTTAGTGTACTGGAGAGGATTGAAATTTTCCGCTATGAAAATTATTCATGGTTAAATACATTTATTCTGAAGTCAATGATTTTTTTCAACAAAATGGACTACCTAAAAGGGAAAGGGTACCTTTGCGTGCAGAGCAATGAGTGCTCAATTGGAGAGAGTCGGCAATCCGAAAAAAGTGGTAATTTAACTTGGCAGACAATTTGAAAAAACTAGAGAAGCAAGGAGCGAGAATATATAACGCAGGTGAGCTAGGAAATGAAATCATTTTGAAGTATCGTTTAGGAGGGAGGAAATAGTTCAATATGTTTTTTTACGAGGAAGCTCAGACAGGTAGATCATCGCATCGGGTAAGCGTTCAAAATAAAATTTTAAACAGAACCTTCGTCTTCAGTTTAGTAGAGGTTAGTCATTGCAGTATTTGGGGGAAAGATCGGAGAAAATACAAAATAATCCGTTAAACGTGTTCAAGTAATTACATAGTAGGATGAACTGGAGTTATGAGAAAGAAACCTAAGAACTCTTGTGATACAAATAGGCAGTGTGCAGCGAGTAAGACACTGAGGATGTGGTACAAGTAGGCAGTGTACAGCGAGTAAGACACTGAGGATGTGGTACAAGTAGGCAGTGTGCTGCGAGTACGACACTGAGGACGAGTCTGTCCCTGAACTAACATGATTCTTTGACTGAAGGTTACGACTCGTTAGGGTCAGGGGTGTCGTGCAGGTGCTATACTATAACTACGTTTGCTCAGAACTAATTTTTGAGTAACGCTGAACTTTAAACTTGCTTTTAGAGGTTATAAAAAGATTTGTTTCTTCATTCTTTCGTTTCTTTTCCAGGAATTAAGGTGTATCATGCACGTTGGCATCGCAGTACACAAAGTCCTACAAGATTTACATAAAAAGGCGCTATCAATACTAATTTGCTTCATGTGCAATATTTCAGCAGCCTGAAATTTGATTCCACATTGTTATGCATTATTGGGACCCTACAGGCGGCTGATAAATCGCGTATGAGCAGCCCTTCATTCACATTGTACAAATTATGGACATAAGGTGTTTCATTTTCATTTGCTTATTCGTAAAAGAAAGCCATGGAGAACTAAATTAATTAGGAGTACAATAAGTAGAAAGCACCACCCAACTGGGCATTTAAAAATCACATCGTACGTTGCATAATAATTGTTTTCGTGATCCATAAGAATATGGTTGGGTATTATAAAAGTAAAAATTATTGAATTATATTTAATACAGCCCAAAGAGATAGTGCCACAATTATACCAAACTATTCTCATTACAATGATCCTAATGCTGACACTGCGTCCTTAGTCCGTCGGAGTCGCCCTCCACTCTACCGTGCATGAGCAGCACGGTATACTCTGCCACCGCACCACCACCCTAACCGCTGCTGCACGGCCTTTCTGCTAGAGCTTGTTTTGGACTAAATTTGGTCTGCTTGCTCAGTGGGCTACTCTCGATATGAATTGAGATGTTTTGAGGTACGCG